>JABSNV010000570.1:0-123785 GCA_024085815.1 Flaveria linearis | reverse complement strand
CCACTTCCTCAACCTGGTGTTGTAGTGGATCCACCTGAGGAACTTTGAGGTTGATCAAGTGATTCACTTTGTTGAAGCTTCACTATTTCTGGAGATAGTTACACTGTCAGATCTGTGAATAGTTGAAGCTTGTTGCCCTTCAGCTCTTGGAGAATTTGGAATAGGTCTGGGAAGCTCATATATTGACCTGCATCACATCAGCATCACTTGAGCACCTGTTCCAGCGAAACATTCTCACAAGATGGTTTAGAATAGTTTGGAAACAATTCTAAATCAAAGATATACTCAGGTCCATTCCCCCCTAACCAAGGAGTGTGCTCATTAACAACTATGTTGGATGACTCCTCAAATTGTTGATTCTTAATATTGTATACTATAAGCTTTGGAGCTAGAAGAGTATCCAATAAAGATAGCATCATCCGACTTCTCAGCAAACTTTTGCCAAGTTGTCCTTTGTGTTAAGTATGGTACACCTGCAGCCAAAGGACCTTAGAAACCAATGAACGGTGCCTCTTGTTCCATAACTCATAAGGGGTTTTTTCCATGGGGCTTAACTACAAGAACCCTGTTCTGCACATAGCATGCAGTGCTGACTGCCTCTGCCCAGAATGTTAGAGGCAGCTTTGAATCAGCTAACATGGTCCGAGCAGCCTCAATAGTGTCCTGTTCCTCCTCTCAGCAACACCGTTTTGTTGAGGAGTTCTGGGAGCACTATATTGTCTGGCATCCCTTTTGAGTCACAGAATGAGTCAAGAACGAAGTTCTTAAACTCAGTCCCTTGATCACTTCTAATAATCTTAACCTTGTGATCAATTTGATTTTCTATTTTAAAGAATAAAATTTTAAAGTTTCAGCAGTTTCATCTTTACTTCTTAAAAAGAACCCATGTAAATCTTGTAAAATCATCAACGATCACAAGGCAGTATGATTTCCTTCCAATGCTCATTATACTTGTGGACCAAAAAGATCCATGTGCAATAAGTGTAATGGAGTAGTGATAGAGTTAACACATTTGGATTTATGAGATGATCTGTGTTGTTTCCCTTTCAGGCATGCAACACAGTTATCTTTGCAGAAAAATTCCTTTTTAGGCAAACCATGTACCAAGTTATTTTTAGACCAATTTATTCATTGTTTTAAATTCACATGACACATGCGTTTATGCCATAGTGTTGACTCATCACTATCAGCTTTGGAAAGAAAGCATGATACTTCACCCATAGAGAACATTGTTTCATATCCAGCTTGTACATATCCCCTTTCCTGGGAGATCTGAGAAGCACCAATTCCGAGGAATTGTCATCCCTGGTTTGAGGATAATGCACTCATGTTCTGTGAAAAGCATCTGATGCTTCTGATCACAGAATTGAGAAACACTTAACAGATTGTGTTCAGCTGTTTGACAAAGTGAACTTTGTCAATGTTTATTCTGCCATTGGATATACTTCCTCTGCCAGAAATATATCCTCGGCCTCACCTCCAAATTGGACAGGCCCTCCATCAAAGTTCTGGAATTGTTGAAGGAGAGATCTGTTCCCTGTCATGTGCCTGGAGCATCCACTATCTACAATCCAGATATTGTTGTTCTTGTCAAATGGATGTCCCTGCACATAAGATGAGATGGTAGTTTTGTTTGGAAGCCCAAGCCTTGCAGGTCTCGGGCTCTTCCAAGATAGTGACATAATTGAACCAAAAGATATGCAATGGGGTTCAATAGAGGTCATTTTGAAGAAGAGGTTTGGGCTGCAGCATCTTCCTTGATCTTCCAATCCCTCCTTTGGTTGATCTTTGAGGATGAGCTGTTGAAGCTTTTGCAGCATGGTCTTCTTCCGAAGCTTCTCTCTTTTCGGAAGAAGCCTTCACCACCTTTCTTCCGAAGTAGTCTTCTTCTGAGATGGTTTCAAGGGCTTCTTGTTCTTCCGAACCTTAGAAGGTTTGGCTTCCGAAGCCATTTTCCCTTCGAAGAAGCAGTTTCTTCCGAAAGCAACTTGGCTTCCGAGACCAACTTTCCCTTTTTCATCATTTGGACCTTTTGAAGTGGTCCAACTGAGAAACCTTCTCTTGACTACTTCTTTTCTAACATTATTTGCATAATGTGTGCTTGCTGGATTGTAGTAACAATCTTTAGCCATGTGGTTGTGCAGACCACACATTATGCATGCAATGTTAGTCTTCTGGGGACTTGCAGGTTGCTGTTTCTTGGGTTTCTTCTCTTCATCAGCAACTTTCCCTTTCGACTTCTGATCCTTTAGTAGGACAGGAGTGCTGGTACTACACTCCTTTCCTGAATCAGGAGTACCTACCACTTGAAACCCGGCAGAAATGAAGACACCTTTTGCTTAGGGTCAAACTTAAGCTTGGACTCTGCAACCTTCTTAGCAGTCCTTCTAGCAGCTTTAGCTCTGCTTCTTCTTGCCTTGGTGGTCAGGATTTGGTCATCATAGGTGGAGATGGGTGTATCCTCCTGTTTCTCCCTGTGGAGGCCACTATTTTTACTTCATCCTCTAGTTCCAATGGAGAAGGGTCAGCAGTTGGAACCTCTTGCTCTTCAGTACCACATCTAGGTAGTCTAATAGACTCATAAGAGTGTGGTGGAGCTATTTCACTGGTTCCCAACCCTTCTTTGTTTTGATAAAACATTTTGGAATGAGAGGTTGATGCAAGATAGTTTGGAAGCTTTGCTCAGCAATAGCTTGCTTCCTGGCCTGAGCCTCAGCTGTGACTAACTGGGCTTGAACTTCAGAAAGTTTGGAGATCAGATCTTTGATTTGAGTCTTGTAGTTAGTCTTTTCATGTTTCAAAAGAGACACAGTTTTCTCTAACTCATCAATTTTCCTTTAATAGTCAGATTCAGCTCTTTTAAAGTCAGATTTTAGCACATTTAAAGACTCAACCTCAGATCTGATTTCCAAATGTAATCCTTATACAATTTAACTTTAGCAATACAGGCAGCAGTACAAAGATGTTCATATACCTGATCATCATCTGTTCCGGCCATGAGTGCTTGAGCAGGAGTCACATCCTGTACCATGAAGCTCCAGTCAACTTCCTGAGCAACAGCAGCTGTTTCAGTTGACTTTTCTTCATGCTTGGGAGCAGTGGGATGTGTGGAGGCCTGTGGGGTTCCCGGGTTGTTCTTGGGAGCCTTGCATTCCCTAGCAAAGTGACCAAGTTGGTTGCAGTTGTAGCACCTTGCTTTGCTCTTATCAAACCCAAACTTGCTGTTGACTGGGTTTTGAGGGAATTGCCTTCCAGTTCTCTTGAAGAACTTCTTCGCTCTGTAAGTTAAAAGAGCCATCTGCTGGACAATGTCCATGTACTCCACATCATCTGGATTGAAGCACTCAAGATCATCAAAGCAGTATTGAAAATCACCAGAGTGTCCACTTCCAGAGACAAAGGCACAACTATCCTGAAAGGAGTTGTGTTGAACCTTTTGAGACTTTGGAGTCTCAGGTAGAGTGATGAAGGGTCCAGTATGTGAGTTGTCAGGGTAGCATAGCAACTGATGTTGTGGTTCCATGCTTTCCCTTTCAACCACATGAAGGGCTGAACTCTGTTGGTTATTGGAGTGGTCAGAGGAGTTCTGCATGTTCATCTCCATCTGAAATGCACTTAGGATACCATACAACTCTGTGAGAGAAAGAGTCTTAAGGTCCGAAGTTCTCTTGATGACAACACAGTAGTGAGTCCATAGCTTAGGAAGAGAGGACATGAACTTCCTAACTATGTCTCTGTTCTCAAGAGCTACTCCAATATCCGCCAGAGTATCTACTAGCTCAACATACCTGAAGTATTGTTGAGTCAAGGTCTCACCAGCCTTGAAGTAAAGTTCTCAAATGCTGCTTCAAGAGATCTTTCTTGTTCTCTTGAGTTTCCTTGGATCCCTCATACATCAGCTTCAAAGCTTCCCATAAATCTTAGCTGTCTTGCACTTCTTGAAGCGTCTTAGACGGAGTTGGGGAGAGCAGTTTGGAGACAAGTCATAGCCCTTTGATCTAGCTCTATTCTCTTCCTATCTTCCTCTGAGTAATCATCAACATCTTTTGGAATGATGCGATTACCAGTGGCAGATGTAGTGCTTTGTATGAAAGGACCATGACAATGGAGTCCCACATCCTTGAGTCTTGACACTTGATGAAGCCTTCCATCCTGATACACCATGTGTCAAAGTCTTCAGGGGTGATCATAGGGGACTTGGTCAAGGTACCAGTTTCCATATCAGCCTTGGAGAGAGCAGCCATTTGAGTGAGTGGATTGTGGTGAGGAGTGAAAAACAGGTTGATTAGGATGGTAAGATCTCACAATCAAGAGCCTGGAGCTCTGATACCAATTGCAGGATCGGATTTCGGGTGGTTTTTCTCTCAACTCACTGTGAATCAACACTCGGCAAGCAGTCTATGAAGAGTTGATCACAATATAACAAGTAATAAGCAGTAAGAAAATTTAACAGCAGGTAAATTTTCAAGGTACTTTTATATATTGCTTCTCAACTCAAAGGATTACAAGACACTTGGACTCAAATCACTTACATAAAGAGTTACAGGGAGAAGATATATATAATACTACCTACAGCCTGATATACTTTGATACCAGCTGGACACCTCTAACCTTACATCTATACTACAAGACTCTAGGTGAGGTCTTTCAGACATTGTGCCTGAGAGTTGGTAGTCAGGACATGTCCCTGACTTACCTTTTGTCACCAACTAAAGTTGGTAACATGTACTATCATGAAAAGGTGAACAGTAGAATAAAATATGGTCAACAACATGGCTCTTTAGGAAGATGCCATGCTGTATCAGAGGTCTGCAGCGGACTGTCAGGGACCATACTTTTATCTGCTGGACATAGTAATGTCTTCCGAAGGATAAAGTGCTTCGGAAGAATAACTTCTTCCGAAGGCACTTATACTTCGGAAGACTGCTTCTTCCGAAGCTTGGAGTCTTCTTTGTCTTCGGAAGCAGACTTTGTCTTCAGCTCTTTCATTAGACTTTGTCTTCGGAAGCTTTCAGACTTTGTCTTCAGCTCTTCATCAGACTTTGTCTTCGGAAGCTTTCAGACTTTGTCTTCAGCTCTTTCATCAGACTTTGTCTTCGGAAGCTTTCAGACTTTGTCTTCAGCTCTTTCATCAGACTTGTCTTCGGAAGATATCTTCAGCTGTTGGCTTCAGTTGTTGTCTTCAGTAGTTGACTTCAGCTTTTGCCTTCGGAAGATGTCTTCAGCTGTTGTTCCTTAGACTCTCGGAAGATCTCTTGCTTGGCTTCAGAAGCCCTTTAATGTAGTACCAAAAGTGACTATGAAGTGAATTTGGTTGCACCAGCCTTATCATGATCCAACAGTAGTGTTGCTGAGGATGGCACGAGGCGACTACTCAGCTCTTTTGGGATGGCATTCACTTTTTGATTATGCTGCCACATCATGTGTTGTGGGCCCGTAATGCACGCAACACATCATGTTGCATGCAAGTGCAAGATTTCTTGAGAATCCTGATAAACAGGATTATTTAAGAAATCTTCTTTATGAAGAAAAATATATGTTTAAATTTAATATATTCTGCTAGAGGTCGCTGTATGACCCTATGATTGCTGAGGATTCGAATACCCCGGTTTATGCATCAGCAGCAATCATAGTATAGATAGGCAATGTAAAGAAAGCTTGTATTTTGTAATCAAGACAATGATGTAAAAGCTTTTATGATGAAATGAGAATGTATATTTTATAAATTTCGCTGCGTTATTTCATTATGCTTATATTAAATATTGTTTTATGGGTGATGACGACCAACTGTGAGGTGCCCGGGAACGGGGTCTTACATTAACACATATTTATGATAATTAAGCATAAAAACTTAATTTACCCATAAATGACCATCTATATGTATATCAACACCAATGATCATAATTCAATATAACTAATCTTTGACGTATGTAATTGACCCTAACTATCATAACTGAATATCTTTGGCCCTAATTGAAATTAATGTTTATAATTATAAATATAATAATAATAATAATAATAGTAGTAGTAGTAGTAGTAGTAGTAGTAGTAGTAGTATGTAACACCCGTTATTTTTTTAGGTAAAAAGAAAGAATAAAGCAAAGGAAAAGAAAGAAAATGTAAGTCAACGCAAGTTGAGGGTTGAAAGTGTCCAAAAGGGGACAACTTTTGAAAAGTTGGTGAATAAAGCAACATGGCCGCCCATGTTGCTTCTTACACCCTTACATTCGGATTTTTGTTAGAGAGAGAAAGAGAGAGAGCAGAAACTCTCGGGAATTTTAGAAGAAACAATAACTTCAAAGTTTTTGGTAAGAATTCTTGAGTTTATGATGCTTTAGACGATTCTAGACTTTGTTGTATGCTTATAAATGTGATTGTGTGTTCGGTGTGTGTGTGTGGGTTTTAGGTGTTGAAAACATCTGAAAAGGTTTTGATGATTTGGTTTGATGTTGGTTTGATCTATTGCTAACAAAGTAGTTTTGTTAGATGATTAGGTTTTGATGATTGGGTTTTGATGTTGGTTTGATCTATTGTTAACAAAGTAGTTTTGTTAGATGATTAGGTTTTGATGATTGGGTTTTGATATTGGTTTGATCTATTGTTAACAAAGTAGTTTTGTTAGATGATTAGGTTTTGATGATTGGGTTTTGATGTTGGTTTGATCTACTGCTAACAAAGTAGTTTTGTTAGATGATTAGGTTTTGATGTTGGTTTGATTTATTGACCTGAGTTACATTCTTTGGCAAATGGACCAATTTTCATTAACATCAAGGTTTAATTTAATGTTTATGATTGCTAATTTTGATAATTCATTGTTGTCAACACAGTTATGACTGTAGATAAGAGTTGGGTTTTGAAACACAAAAATTCTGTTGAATTTTGGAATGGTCTCCAAGCATTTCTTGTGAGGTGTAAGGACCACTTGAACTCTGAAGGTAAATGTCGTTGCCCGTGTAATAATTGTAATAACATCGAATGGGGGTACCATCGAAGAACTTGAACGTCATATACACTCAAAGGGTTTTTGTCAAGGTTACAAGGTATGGATACATCATGGTGAACGATATGTACAAGCGCAAGCAAGAGTACAACATATACCTCAAGTGACATGTCAGATGCGTGATGCCCTCAATGATGTTATTCAGGTGAATACTAGCACTCAACACCATCTGATAGCGAAGAGAATAGTAATGAGCCAACAGAGGGTTCGAGTTCTAAAAATGACAATCTTGATGAGTTATTTAACCTTGTTGACACCCCTCTATACCCTGGTTGTGACTGGATGTCTTCGTTAGTCTTTTTGGCCAAGATTTCACACATGAAAGCCATGAATCAATTGACTGATATTTCATTTGACCAACTGCTAGAACTTCTTAGATTTGCATTTCCAAAAGACAACACACTACCTAAGTCACATTATGAAGCTAAAAAATGAATGAAAAAAGTTGGGTTAGGATACAAGTCGATCCATGCTTGTAAGAATGACTGTTGTCTGTTTTGGAAGGAAAACAAAAAAAGGAAGGATGTCCAATTTGCAACGAGAGTAGATGGAAAGATAATGAGACCAAGGGGAAAAAAGTTGCTAACAAGGTGTTACGTTACTTTCCTTTGACTCCCAGATTAAAGCGCATGTACAGTTGCAAAGACACTACAAAGTATATGACTTGGCATGCTAACGGAAGGTGTACGGAGGATGGTAAGATGCGTCACCCAGTCGATGGTAAATCATGGAAAGATTTTGATGAATGGTATAAGGATTTTGCAAGAGAACCTTGAAACATCAGATTAGGGTTGTCTGGCGATGGTTTCATTCCATTTGCCAACACGAGTATCCCTTACAGCATGTGGCCAGTCATATTGACAACATACAACACACCCCCGTGGTTGTGTATGAAAGAGACTTCATTAATGTTGACATTGTTAATCCCTGGGCCCAAATCACCTGGGAAGGACATTGATGTTTATTTCAGACCATTGGTCGAGGAATTGAAAAGTTTATGGTCAAAAGGAGTCTACACAAAAGACGCAGCTACAGACCAGGTCTTTAAATGCATGCTATGCTTTTATGGACCATCAGTGATTTTCCTGCTCGTGGTTATTTGTCTGGTTGGAGTGGTCAAGGCTATTTAGCATGCCCTACATGTAATGCTGACACTCCATCGACTCGTGTGATAGGAAAAACTGCTTATGTTGGTCACAGAAGGTTCTTACCATCAAACCATAAATGGAGGAAGGCCAAGAACTTCAACGGTAAAACGGAAACTAGAAGTTGTCCGCGAACATTCGACGAAGAGGATATCGTCCAACAACTAAACAAGTTGCCGGAACTTATACCGGGGAAACATCCTAGTCATGGGGGTAAGACTTTAAAGAGAAAACGTGAACCATGTAAGTTGAATTGGAGTAAATGATCTATTTTCTTTGAGCTCGAGTATTGGTCTTCTATTCAACTGAAACATAACTTGGATGTCATGCATATTGAGAAAAATGTATATGAGAGTTTGTTGGGGACCATGTTAATGAATGACAAAACCAAAGACACAATCAATGCAAGAAGAGACTTAGAAGCATTGAATATTCGATGAGACTTGTGGGTCACTGAAAAAGAAGGTGGTAAGCTTTTAAAGCCTCAACCTAAATTCTCTTTCACACCTGAAAACAGAAATCTTTTTTGTAAATTCATTAAGGGAGTTAAACTACCCGATGACTTTGGATCTAACTTCAAGAAAAATGTTACCAATAATGACAGCAACATAACGGGTATGAAGTCTCATGACCATCATATAATGATGCAACAGTTGATGCCTCTTGGAGTTCGAGGGTTCTTGGACCCATCTATTTCAACACCAATAATCGAGCTTTGTGCATTCTTTAAGCAACTTTGCGCTCGAAGCCTGATGAAGCAGGACATGCTTGATGCTAAAGACAAGTTGATTATGATTTTATGTAACTTTGAGCAAATATATCCTCCAACATTTTTTGACATAATGATTCATTTGGTTTTGCATATACCCAAGGAGGCTATTCAAGGTGGTCCTGTTTTCATGAGGTGGATGTATCCATTTGAAAGATACATGAAAAAGCTAAAAAATTATGTCAGAAACAAGGCTAGGCCCGAAGGTTCTATAGCGGAGGGTTATGTTGCTGAAGAAGCGCTAACTCTCTGTTCAATATATCTTCGGGATGTATCGACCAAATTCAATCACCCGGATAGAAATGAGGACGCTCCAGCTCTAGCACGTGACTTGCATGTTTTCCAATCCGTGTGTACGCCAATTAGCAAGTGTACAATGAAAATTTTGAACCCCGTACTTTGCACGAAAGTTGAATGGTTTGTACTTAATAACAGCCCTGAGGTGGCCGAACACATCAGGTAAGTGCTCTTATTTCAAACCATCTTTTCATAAGCTATCTTTTCGACGATTCCAATAATATCATTAACATTTACAGTGAGTTCACTATTACCATGCCCGGGAAAGATGCAGAATCTACATTTCCTAACTAGTTTAAGAAGAAGGTAAACTCGTTGTGGGTATATTTCTCAACTTATTTGAAAACACTTACAACAAAAATGATTTACAACTTTTTAATTCCTCTTTTTTCATATATAGATCAATAAGATTAAAGTAGCTGCTAGAGAATCATATTTTGGCCCTGAGTTACATTCTTTGGCAAATGGACCAATTTGTGCAAACACTTACACTGCTTGCATATTTAATGGTGTGAGGTTTGTGGTTCACAGTCATGATACAAAGCGTACAACTCAGAACAGTGGTATTTCAACACCCGGGCTTGAAGGAGAGACTTTTTATGGCGTGTTGGAAGAGATTTTGGAGCTAACTTATATGCGTGATTACAAGGTTGTGTTGTTTCGATGTAAATGGTTCAAAACCGATAAGCAACATTGTGTTACCAAAAATAACATAACTAGCATTTCTATTCAGCATGAGTGGTTTAAAGGAGACCAGTACATTCTTGCTACACAAGCAAACCAAGTATTTTATCTTCAAGACCCATCTAAAAGACAAGATTATTGGAAAGTCGTCCAAGAGGTTAATCATCGTAAGATTTGGGACAAAGATATTATGGTAGAAGTTACTGAAGATGTCATCCATGATGACAATTCGAGTGCACTTGCATTGTCTGCCAACTTGGAGGATTTGAATTATACTAGTTTGAGTATGGGTCATGCGAACGAAGTTGAAGAGATTCCTATTCCTGCCCGTCATGATTATGCTGAGTTTATTGATGATGATGACAACGATGATCCTGATAGTGATACATCCGATAACGAACTCAATAACGACAACATAGCACACAGTTATTCTAGTGATGAATCCAATTGAATTGCAATCATAATTTGTAATAAGACCTTTAATTGAAATCAATATATGTATTGACTTTTGTTATGCTTTTATATTGTTAATATGTTTATTGGGTTGTATTTCTATTGATCTCAAAAAAACTAGTTCGTATTGTTGTATTTGGATTTTCAGATGGCTGATGTGGATGTTAGGGGACACGATGGTGATGGTCATGGTGATCCTCCACCGGGAGGATGGAACCCTGCTTCAGGCTGTGCGACGATTGGTAAGATGTTTACTTGATTTGCATTTATTTTTACAAGGTCTTGTTTACTTGTATTTTTTTATTTGTTCACTTGAATTTGTAGGGTCATCTAATAAAAGGAGGAAGACTACAAACAAGGGGTTACACAAACGATGGGAAAAGAATGGTCGTAAGCCATTCCCTATTGTCTTTGACTTTGAGGACCAGCAAACTATGAGACCGGTGGGGGATAACTCAAGTGACTTCGTAAATCTCCTCGGGGTTACTATAAGGACTACAGTCCCACTGAACTATAAATCTTGGAAAGATGTCCCCGATAAGGCGATGACTGCCATATGGCCCCAATTGGAGGTTAAGATTGTTTAATATATTGAAACTTTAAATAACATACTATGTTGCTAATCATTATATATATTTTTATAAATTACAGACTTATTTTAATCTGGCACCTTATCTTGATCATCCGGGCTACAAAATCCCTTTTGAGGCTGGTATCATAAAGCTTTGCGCCGAACTCTATTCTGGTGCAAAACACAGGTTCAAGTTAAATAATTTCACCAAACTTGGGGGGTTGGAAAATAGAGATGCCATTTGCCAGAAGGTTCCTGAGGGCGTGACGCCTGAGATGTGGAATGAGATGGTCAATTCCTACTGTAGCGAAGACAATATTCGCCGCTCGGCGGTGAACAAAAGTAATAGATCCCGTCACCGCTACCCAAGTTACCATGGGACCAAGTCTATTGTATCGATCAGACATGACCGTGTAAGTCACTTTTAAAGCAAATATATATATATATATATATATATATATATAATATAAAATTGTAATGTAAGTTTGGTAGTATGTAGTATAGGTTTTGTGCGTTTTTTGTTTAATTGTTATTAAGTATACGTATTCACTTTATTTCATGTGTTACGTACAACGTCAGATTGATGGAAAATATCCGAGTCTAATCGAGAATTTCAAGGAGAGGTGCTCTAAATATTGGAAAATCCCATTGCCACAACTTGGTCAACAACAATATGTAAGTAATCAGTTAGTTATTTGGCTTTTTTTAGTTTTAGGTACTTCCTTTGGTTAATTTGCATAAATGATTAGATTTATATAACATTGATTATTATTATTTTGTAACTATACAGGATGAAATGAATGACCTACTGAGCCGATAAGAAAATGCAGCTAATCCGTTGACAGAGAAGCAGATCATGGATCAGGTATTGGGTCGTGGGTTTAACAGGGGTCGTGGACATGTTGTACCCGGTTTGGCCCGATACACTTCATCATCTTCTAGTCCAGGACCATCTACCCCACCACCACCTATCTACACCCAAGAACAAGTCAATGAAAAGCTGGCATCATCAAAGAGAAAATATACGCGCCTTGCTACTAAATTGGAAAATGTTGTAAAAGGTTTGGCAGAACACAATATTGTGATTGAATTTGACTCTGATTACGAGAGCGACAACTCTTACTAGGTTATCCTAATGTTTCTTATGAACTTAGATCTTGGTACTAGATTATGTAACCGAATTTGTCATTTGAACTTAGATTTTGGTATTAGATTATGTAACCGATTATGGTATGATGATATTTTGATTGTATGATTGATTATATTATTAGTGTTTGATGGAAATCTGGAAAACAGAACAGGCATTGACCCATAAAAATTCTAGGCGGGAAGCTGTATTTACAGCAAAAATGGTAGTGAAATTCCTAGTCATTCAGCAAGGACAAAGTCCTCTCTAAAGACTTTAGCAATGACAAAATAAAATACTAAAAAAAGTCCTCTCTAAAATACAGCAAGGACTTTGTCCTTGCTGTAGGGTATTTAATGAATACACGTATAATGTATAAATATATATGTTATGTGTATTTTTATAATTATTTAAAGTAAATTTTATAGTGAGGAAAAAGTCCTTGCTGTAGGGTATTTAATTACTTTTTCAAAAGTCAGAGATGTCCTCCCTGTATTCGTTGACTATCCTCGCTGTAGACCTGTAGCCACGGGGCTTTGGCTAGGAATATTCAGCGAGGACATGTTCTCGCTATACATGTTCAGAGAGGACATTCTAACATTTAGCGAGGACTTTTGTCCTTGCTGAATGTCATTTTTCTTGTAGTGACCTTGTTTAACTGTAACACCCGGAAGTTTGACTTTTGGTAGGCTATGCGACTGAGCCTCAGTCGCCTGTGATTTATGCGACTGGAGGTTCAACCGCATGGCTATTCGGTCGATTGAAGCTCAACCGCACGATTGGAGTTCAACCGCCCGAATGAAGTATGAGCCGCATGGAACACGTGCGATTGGGGTCCAATCGCATAGTGTTGATGCGACTGAAGGTCCAGTCGGCCCTGGACCAGATGCGACTGAGCAAAGCCTATAAAAGGGGAGCAGCTCTCATTCTCCTCCCAACACTTAGAAATTTCAGTCGGGAAGGGCAGGGTGCGACCGAGACCAAAGAAAGAAAAGAGGGAAAGTGCTGCCGAGTTCAAGATCTGTCGAGAAGCTAGCCAAATCGAAGCTCATCAACATCTACCTGTAATGTGAGTTCTAGGACCCCTCATTTACATATTTTCAACTGATTTTGGGGCTGGATCACATATAAACCCTAGTTTTATAAAAGTGTGTATTTGACCCGTTTGATGAAATCTCAGATAATGTGATTAAAGTATGATTTAGGACTTACACATGCTTGTATGATGTCCTAGTATGAATCCCTGAGGTTTGGGAGGGTCAATTGGGTTAAAAACAGGTTTAAGGTGAGTCTGGGTACCTTGGTTCGTGACTACTGTTCATGAAGAACTCCAGTCGCTGCCCAGTTAGGGTTATGCGACTGAAGGGCCATTCGGTTGAATGAGTGTTAGTTGATGTCCAATCGCCCGATTGAGGTTCAAACGCACGATTGAGCCTCAGTCGCACGATAGGCTATACGATCGAGGGTTTCGGTCGCATAAGCCCAATCGCAGAGTAGTTCAGTCGCATAGACCCATTCGCATAGTAGTACAGACGCACGACTGAGGATTCAGTCGCATAGAAGCCCATTCGCATGACTTAGTCGCATGGAGGCCATGCGATTGGTGTATGTCCAGTCGCCCGAATAGGGCTGATGAGAATTAATAAAGAAGTGAATGTATGATGTATGTGTGCTAGGTATGATGTTGCCATGATAGATGGTGAATACTGATGATCCGTAAATATCGATGTTCCTTGATTTGATGCATGTTTATCCCTCCATAGTATTACATGTTATCACTAATTGATGAAATGAAAGTATTATGTAAAGTACAGAGAAAGAGTAATAAAGAAAGAAAAAGGAACATTAATAAAAGTAACAAGTCTTGCAAACCTATAGGAGTTACACGACTATGTGTCGTTAGCTCAACTGTGTTGCGGGCTAGCTACCCATTGACGCACACAGGGTCAATCAATTGAGATTGGCAGGACCTTGTGGCGTGCCCCGGATGTTCGGGTCGGCCTTGTACATAGTACACATAGCCCTTTCGGGGGATACAGTTGAACCCTTCGGGGGAATACACATAGCCCTTTCGGGGGATACAGTTGAACCCTTCGGGGGAATACACATAGCCCTTTCGGGGGATACAGTTGAACCCTTCGGGGGAATACACATAGCCCTTTCGAGGGAACACAGTTGGCCCTTCGGGGCATATAGATGGCCCGACATCCATTCTCCCATCGCGCATATAGTTGGGGTACCGCTCACTGGTCCACATAGAAAGTGAAACATAAAGATAAAGGTACAGACAAGGCATATAGTACCGAGAACGAACGTTATTTGTTCACACAGTGGATGCGTGCTCGCATATACAGTACAGTATAGTATAATACGGAAAAAGGGTATTTTTTTATATACTACCTATAAAACTAGAACTCACTCAGCAACGCTGACTTTTTATGTGTTTCCAGTTTGCAGGTAGTGTTGCTGAGGATGGCACGAGGCGACTACTCAGCTCTTTTGGGATGGCATTCACTTTTTGATTATGCTGCCACATCATGTGTTGTGGGCCCGTAATGCACGCAACACATCATGTTGCATGCAAGTGCAAGATTTCTTGAGAATCCTGATAAACAGGATTATTTAAGAAATCTTCTTTATGAAGAAAAATATATGTTTAAATTTAATATCTTCTGCTAGAGGTCGCTGTATGACCCTATGATTGCTGAGGATTCGAATACCCCGGTTTATGCATCAGCAGCAATCATAGTATAGATAGGCAATGTAAAGAAAGCTTGTATTTTGTAATCAAGACAATGATGTAAAAGCTTTTATGATGAAATGAGAATGTATATTTTATAAATTCCGCTGCGTTATTTCATTATGCTTATATTAAATGTATGTTTTATGGGTGATGACGACCAACTATGAGGTGCCCGGGAACGGGGCCTTACATTAACACATATTTATGATAATTAAGCATAAAAACTTAATTTACCCTTAATAATTATAATTTCCCATAAATGACCATCTATATGTATATCAACACCAATGATCATAATTCAATATAACTAATCTTTGACGTATGTAATTGACCCTAACTATCATAACTGAATATCTTTGGCCCTAATTGAAATTAATTGTTTATAATTATAAATATAATAATAATAATAATAATAATAATAATAATAATAATAGTAGTAGTAGTAGTAGTAGTAGTAGTAGTAGTAGTAGTAGTAGTAGTATGTAACACCGGTTATTTTTTTTAGGTAAAAAGAAAGAATAAAAGCAAAGGAAAAGAAAGAAATGCAAATCAACACAAGTTGAGGGGTTGAAAGTGTCCAAAAGGGGACAACTTTTGAAAAGTTGGTGAATAAAGCAACATGGCCGCCCATGTTGCTTCTTACACCCTTACATTCGGATTTTTGTTAGAGAGAGAAAGAGAGAGAGCAGAAACTCTCTGGAATTTTAGAAGAAACAATAACTTCAAAGTTTTTGGTAAGAATTCTTGAGTGTATGATGCTTTAGACGATTCTAGACTTTGTTGTATGCTTATAAATGTGATTGTGTGTTCGGTGTGTGTGTGTGTGGGTTTTAGGTGTTGAAAACATCTGAAAAGGGTCAAGAGAAGGGTTTAAGCCTGAAAATAGACTAAGGTGAGTTTCTAGACCCCCTTTTTAACCTGTTTTTAACAGATTTTGGGCTGGAAAATGCATGTGAACATGTTTTTATAAAATGGGTTTTACCGTATGTATGTATATGCGAATGTGTATGTGGGTGGGTGTAATTTTGGGATACATATGTGTGTATGTTCATCTTATGATGCTTAGGATGCTAATACTAGGCATAGATTGTGATTTAAGATGAAATGGGACTGATTTATATTGTTTATGGGGAAAGTTAGTTGCCCATGCGTCTAAACAGTGGGCCATGCGTCCAACGGTTAAATTGCCTAAGTATGCCCAAACACCTGGAAACCCAAACGCCTGAATAGTGCCCATGTGTCTAAATGGGCCCATGCGTCTAAGTAGAAAAATGGCTAAGTGTAGGCCCAAACGTCTGAATAGGGCCCATGCGCCTAAACAGGCCCATGCGTCTAAGTGAAAAAGAGACTAAGTTAAGTCCAGGCGTCTGCATAGTGGCAAAACGTCTAAACACGGCAGAAGCGCCCAAATAGTGCCCATGCGTCTAGACCCTTAGAATAATTTTCTGAAATTCTGGGAAAAACAGAAAGTCTAGGGTTTTGACTAAGGTTGACTTATGAGTAATGATTACCTAATTTAAGTATAATTACGAGATGTTTTAGGGTTATGGGTTGTATGTATGATGTATGATGGGTATAAAATGTATGAATAATGTACAGTACGTATGATGTGTTATCTTTTAATAATGATTAAACGTATTTCTATTATATTGTAAAATACGTTATATATTATATTATTACTTTACGTAGTATGACAAACGAATGAGAGAACGTAAAGAATAACGTAATGAAAGGAAAGATAACAATGATGAAAGGTAAAACGTAATGAACGAACGAATGGCTTGCAAGCAAATGAAAGTAGGTGCACGACCATGCGTTGTTAGCTCAACTGTGATGCGGAGTAGCTACCCCAAAGGATGCACACAGGGTCAATCTTTGAGATTGACAAGGCCCTTTGGTATGCCCTAGGTGACTGGATCAGATTCGTGCACAATGTTCATGGTTTAATTACCACAGGTCCAGCATCAGCTTCGTGCACAATGTTCGGGGTATGACCAAACGTTTTGTATGAACGGGAGAGATGACTTGCCCTAGGTGACTGGATCAGCTTCGTGCACAATGTTCATGGTTTAATTACCACAGGTCCAATATCAGCTATGTGCACAATGTTCGGGGTATTGTTCATCAATCCATATGAATGTAAAAAGAATGACGTAACGTACTAAAGAAAGAATGAAAGTAAGTAAGTAAACAAGTATGAATATGAAAGAATGATAATAAGTACGTTACAAAAGAATGAGAATAAAAATATGAGGATGTTAACGAAAAGCATGAAACGAAAACATGCTATGAATATGTTGAAGTATGATGAAAGTTAATGAAAGTAAATGTAATATTCTCTATCTGTACGTATGATGCATGACCGTGTATGAGAGTAAAGAAGGTTGTATAAAAAGTAAAGTATTTTATTTAAAAAACTAGAACTCACTCAGCAACGCTGACTTTTATGTGTTTTCCAGTTGGCCGGTAATAGTTGCTGAGGATGGCACGGGGCGTCTACTTGGGATTTTTGGGATAGCATCCATTCGTATAACAATGACGTTTTTGTGATGTATGCAATTTATAATATTTTGTAATAGTTAACTGTATTGTATTACATTGCAAAAGATGTCATTAAAATATAAGAAATGGTTTTATTTAATTTCCGCTGCAATGTTTTAAATAATTGTATGTTTTATGTGCGATGAATGACCAACTGTGAGGTGCCCGGGAACGGGGCCTTACAAGTTGGTATCAGAGCCAAAGTTTAAGTGAAATGGGTAAATATTTTCAAAAGAAACCTTAACTTAAATTGAGAGTGGGACAAAGGGAAGGGATGCCAGTCCAAGTAGCTACGTGCCATCAGGTATTTTCTTTAATGTTAACCGGTATTATGTGCGCATGTTATTTGATCTGTTTGCCCTTAGTCGATTTGGATACTGATGTAGTCAGGATAGGAAATGCTTGGAGTGTGAAGAGTAAAGTAAGTGGCTAATCACAACTGGCCACTGTAATTAGGGACTTACTATACTTGACATAAACTGAGTTATTACCTTGAATGACCGTGTTAGCATTTGAATCTTATAGTGATTAGGAATGGCTGGAGGTAGATCTTCTAAGGCTTCACGAGGTGGAGCACGTGGTGGATGTGGTGTTGAACCACAGGCCACAAGAGGAAGGCCCAGGGTTGAGAAGGTGACCCACGAGGAGCCTGAGACCCCTCATCCAGAGGATGGTGATGAGAGTGCTAACTTGAGAGCCTCGGTGAAGGAGGCCGTGGTGGAGGAGGTTCATCAGGTCATGCAGACAATACTGCCATCTGTAGTGACCGAGGTGATCAAGGCTGTAAGGGAAGGAAAGAGGAGGGATACGAACAGGTCTTCGGTAGGTAGAGAACAACCCGAGACCGAGATGGTGATCCCTACTGATGAAGAAGAGGAGGAAGAGGAGCCTGTGCTGGAGCCAGCGCGAGGCTGTAACTATAGGGCATTCTAAAGATGCAAGCCCCTTACCTTCGATGGTAATGGCACTGCTGCTACTGCTCACCGATAGGTGAGGGAGATGGAGGCTGTTCTTGAGATCAGCGAGTGCCGGGAGGACCAGAAGGTAAAATTTTCCACTCACTCATTCGTAGACTCTGCTTTATGCTGGTGGGACAACATCGTCCAAGCCGAGGGTAGCAGGGTAATTGGCAGGATGAGGTGGAGTGAGCTGAAGAAGTTAGTGATCGAGGAGTTCTATCCTCATCGGGAGTTGGACAAGGTGGAAAGGGAGTTCCTGCAGCTGGAGGAGGGGACCATGACACATCAACAATACACCACCAAGTTCAACAAGATGGCACAGTTGTTGCTGGATCCGGTGACACCCTTGTCACGAAAGATCAAAAGATACATCTGGGGCTTGCCGACGGATATTCGCAGGCACATGATCGCCGCCCGACCAAGTACGTTTAGGTCGGTGGTTGATTTGGCCAGGAGGTTGTATGATGAGAGGGAGGTGATGGTGGTCGAAGGGAAGAAGACGGGTAGTGATGATCGGAACTAGAAACGGTTTGGGCGTGGTGGTTTCACCCCGAATAAAAAGAAGGCTAGAATGGATGATCGCCGGGTGGTTGCCGCATGCTCAGGAGTGAAGAGACGCGGGAAGTGTGGAAAGGAGCACGCTGGTGAGTGTAGGCTGGGGCTTAACGTCTGTTTCAAGTATGGGAAGCCCGACCACATCTCTAGAGATTGCAGAGCGGCAAGGTGCTTCAACTGTGGTGAAGCGGGCCACTTGAGTAGGGAGTGCAAGAAGCCGAGGGTGGAGAGTTCCGGAGCAGGGAAGAAGACCAGGACTGAGGAGCAAAGGGCGAGCGCCAGAGCGTTCACTATGACCAGGGAGGAGGCTAGGACGGACCCCGATATTGTGTCAGGTACGTTTCTAGTAGATCGAACTCTTGCTTCTGTGTTATTTGATTCTGGTTCTAGTAGGAGTTTTATTTCTGCTACTTTCTGTGCTAAATTGCCTGTTAGTAGTAAATGCATTGATGAGCCATTTGATGTAGAAACTGCTATTGGTAAGTCCACTAGAGTTACTGATGTGATAGAGGACTGTGCCATAGAATTAGAAGGTCATAGGTTTGCTGCTAGGTTACATTTGATGCCCTTAGGGGGATTTGATGTGGTATCAGGGATGGATTGGTTAGCCACCTATGAAGCGAATATCGTGTGTCGTAAGAAGATGATTAGACAGACGGTGCCTGACGGGAGTTCGGTGATGATATACGGTGATCGAGTAACGACGATTTCGAAAGTGATTTCGATGGCAGTGGCGGGAAAGTGCATGAGGCGTGGATGTAGCGCTTATTTGGTATGCGTGAAGGATGTGGACACGTCAACACCACAATTGCCTGATGTGCTGGTGGTGTGTGACTTTCCCGATGTGTTTCCTGAGGACTTACCAGGAGTGCCACCTGACTGAGAGATCGAGTTTCAGATTGATCTGATACCAGGTGCTCAACCTGTCGCTAAGGCTTCGTATCGGTTGGCTCCGACTGAGATGAAGGAGTTAATGGAGCAACTGCAAGAGTTGCTCGATAAGGGTTTTATCCGGCCGAGTATCTCTCATTGGGGTGCTCCGGTCTTGTTTGTATAGAAGAAGGACGATAGCATGCGGATGTGTATTGACTACCGTGAGTTGAATAAGTTAACGGTGAAGAATCGGTATCCATTACCGGGGATTGATGACTTGTTCGATCAGCTCCAAGGTGCCAGTTGGTTCTCGAGGATAGATCTTCGATCCGGCTACCATCAGTTGAAAGTGAAGGGGCAAGATATTCCTAAAACAGCTTTCCACACGCATTATGGACACTACGAGTTTCTCGTTAAGTCCTTTGGTTTAACTAACACGCCAGCTGCCTTTATGGACCTGATGAATCGAGTGTGTCGGCCGATGTTAGACAAATCAGTGATTGTACTTATCGACGATATCCTGATTTATTCAAAGAGCAAATAAGAGCATGTCGGTCATATTCGGGAAGTGTTGGAGATGTTGAGAAAGGACAAGCTGTATGCTAAGTTCTCCAAGTGTGCTTTTTGGGTGCGCGAGGTGCAATTTCTGGGCCGCATGGTGAATGCAGAGGGAATCACGGTGGACCCGACAGAGGTTGAGGCCGTGATGCAGTGGAAGTCTCCTAAGACGCCATGTGAGATTCGTAGCTTCTTGGGATTGGTGGGCTACTACAGGAGGTTTATTCAAGACATATCCAAGATAGCCTCACCTTTGACAAAGTTGACTCGCACGGTATGAAGTTCGTGTGCGGTCGAGAACAGGAGTGTGCTTTTGAGGAGTTGAAGACGAGACTAACACGAGCTCCTGTCTTGACATTACCCGAAGGTAGTGAAGACTTAGTAGTATATTCGGATGCCTCTTATTCTGGGCTAGGTTGCGTATTGATGCAATGTGGAAGGGTGATAGCCTATGCATGTAACGCCCGTACTTTTTGTTGTTTCATTTTTAGTCCTTGTACTTTGTAATTCATCAATTCATACCCTTGTACTCTTGAGTCTTAATCAATGGAAGTATTATTAAAAGTTATTCTATATACTTATATGTTACACATGCTTAAAAGAAACGTTATATGCATTCAAATATACTTACGACACGCTGTAAATACAAATTCAGTTGGAATCATACGTAACCGGGTGTTCATGAACGAACCCAACCAACTTGTAAACAAGCCCAAATCTTTAAAATATAATTAAGGGTCTCAAAACACGTAAAATAACCCAAAAGAAAAGCCCGAAACCAAGTCCAATGGTCCAAGCTCAACACAAACACAAGTTTGTGATCATAACTCTCGAACCGTATCAAGATCAATGCACCAAAACCGATTCTCAGTACCATTAATGTTAAATTACTTTTCTCCATATTAAAGTAATCTGAAAATGGTGAACGTAGAAAAAAACCACGTGCGAAACGGAGTTATAACGAAGCGGGAATTGCGAAAACAAGTTTGATGGTTTTGTTGACTAGTCAAACCGAAACCCACTCGGGTTTAAGCCCATTTTTCCTTTTTTCTAACCTAATTAAAGCCCATTAAATCCAACTCCTTCCCTTTATAAACTAGCCTCCACCCCCACAAAACACTTTTACATTCCACATCCCACCAAAACACTCTCAAATTCTCTCAAGGTTCTCTTCTTCTTCACAAAAATTCTGCATAAAACCTTCAAGGTTAGAACACCATTCTAACCCATTTTTCTTGCTTCTAACACTTAAACCTTGCATCTAGCTTCATGGATACACCTCTAGGACTATCCCCAATGACTTTGCCTTGGCAACATTGAGTGGAAGCCATCTATAATGAGGTCCAAAGCTAGTTTTACAAGGCTGAATTTTTATTTTGTTTTTGTCCTTGATGTTTTTAATCTTTTAACAAGCTTTAATCTTATTTTAAAACATACTAAACCACTTGGAACAAAACATGGACTATCCTCTAGGTTTACAGTGGTAAACACTAAGGGGGAGACACCTAAAATGGGTTCCCAAGTGGCTAAACTTTATGAAATTGTTGCTCTTGAGTTTACCTTGTTCAAACTTGGATTTTCTTTAAACCAAACCTTGTCTCCAACAAACCTCATTGTTGGATGACTTAAGTTAAGGTAAAAATCTAGAAATGAATGAATTTTGAACTTAACTTTATATCTTTTTATTACTCAAGTAATCTAACATAACAACAAGTGTGATAAACCAAACTAAGTATTCAACTTTACCATGTTGAAAAGTTTATGTTAAGGTTCAAATGGCAATCTTGAAGAACTTTGGTTCTTCAAGTAGGGCTTTCCCACCATAACTCACCCGGATTACTTGAGATATTATATGTAGTATATCTATACTTTAAACATTTAAACTATTATGTAAGTATTTACAAAGGTTTGTGGATTATTACCCTACCTTCATATCTCATGACGACCTTCGAGGAGGGTACACTAACGTACTAACTTTACCATCCGAATCTCCAACACTAGTTGGTGAATTGTGTTTTGGTCTGCCATTGGCGATACATGACTTCTATGATTCTATATACATACGTACAAGTACTCTAATCCGACTCTAAGACAAATCGGTTTTCATTGTTAGGTTAACCGGTGTCTAATCCTCCCAAATCCATCTACTCACGACTCGGAACTTTTCCTATCAAAACCGTGAGTATACTTCACCCCTTTTTGTTTTATCACTTTTGGGTTGCAACATTTTACTTATTTGAATACACTCACTTATACATTCAAGCAATACATTCAACACTCAATCTAAATACATGCTTAGTTATGTTATTTGTGAATACATGCTAGTTATACACTCTTATGCATTCTAATACAACCGCCCTTAACATTTATAGCGCTATAGGACTAGCACATCAGCCTATTTGTATAATGGGTTTATGTTAAATTTTTATTCAATCGATACCTATTCGTTGTGACGATGTGGTACATATACTTGTGGACACTATGGTTGATTATTAGGTAATGCATGCTAGCTTTGATTTCAAATTAGTATACTAAACATGCGGATTGAGATTTTATTCATACTTATTCTATGTATTTAAACTTGTATGCTCACCAACATATTTGTGTTGACGGATATTTTATGCATGTTGCAGGAAATGAATGAAGGTTTATGCAAGAAAATACTTAGGTGGACTTAGAAACACACCTAGATTTTATCCAAATTTTATGTTATGATGTAACTTGTCTTTTTCTTGGATTGTACTTCATTTTAAGACTATGTAATGTTTGTTTTAGAATCAATGAAATGAAATTTGGAATTTAACATATTGACACTTTAAATACTATGTAGACTTTGAACAATTTATCACTTATCCCGCCCCGATATTTCCGCCATCGGTTGGGGTGTGACAATGCATCCCGATAGCTGAAAAACCATGAAGTAAACTATGTCACGCACGATCTAGAACTAGCTACGGTGGTTTTTACGTTGAAGATTTGGCGGCACTATCTCTACGGGACGAAGTGCACCATCTTCACAGACCATAAAAGGTTGAAGTACTTCTTCAAGCAGAAAGATTTGAATACGAGGAAAAGGCGATGGCTGGAGCTCATAAAGAATTACGATTGCGAGATCCATTACCATCCTGGCAAGGCCAACGTGGTGGCAGATGCCCTTAGCTAGAAGGAGAGACCTGAGCTGATTCAGGTGAAGGCTTATCAGCTGGTTATGACCTCTGATGTGATGATGCAAGTCAAGGAGTTTCAAGATGAGGCGTTGAAAGAAGATCATCTTAACTCCGAAAGGATGAGAGGCCTGGTCGTGGAGTTGGGTGAAAACACTCTCAGCGTTAGAACCCGATATGGGCGAATGTGGATTCCTCGTTACGGGGATCTACGTGGAAAGATCATGGATGAGGCTCATAAGACTCAATACTCCATTCATCCCGGTGCTACCAAGATGTATCATGATATGAAGAAAGACTACTGGTGGCCGGGTATGAAGCGCGACGTGGCGGAGTATTTGAGTAAATGCCTTACATGTTTGCAGGTGAAGGCGGAACACCAGAAGCCTCACAGGAAAATCCAACCGTTGGATATACCCGAGTGGAAGTGGGAGAATATCACCATAGACTTCATTACGAAGCTACTACATACCCCGAAAGGGTATGATACTATATGGGTGATAGTTGATCATTTGAAGAAGAGTGCTCACTTCCTACCGATCCGAGAGACGTATTCTTCTGAGAGGCTCGCGGATCTATTTATCAAGGAGATTGTAGCTCGTCATGGTGTGCCGGTGTCTATTGTGTCCGATCGCGACACTCGGTTTACATCCAAGTTTTGGAAGAAATTCCACGATGCGATAGGGACGAGACTATATATCAGCACGGCTTATCATCCTCAGACTAATGGTCAGTCTGAGAGGATGATCCAGACACTCGAGGACATGCTTCAAGCGTGCGTATTTGATTTCGGAGGAAGTTGGGATGACCATCTGCCTTTAGCTAAATTCTCGTACAACAACAGTTATCATGCCAGCATTGGCATGCCACCCTACGAGATGCTATACGGTAGGAGATGCAGGACACCCGTTTGTTGGGGTAACATTGGCCAAAAAGAGTTGGGAAGTATTGAGGTAATTAAGGCTACGACTGAGAAACTAGAAAAGATCAAAGCCTTTATGAAGGCAGTTAAGGATAGGCAGAAGTCGTATGCCGATAAGAGACGTAGACCGATTGAGTTCTAGGTGGGTGATAGGGTTATGTTAAAAGTCTCACCTTGGAAAGGTATCATTCGGTTTAGAAAGCAGGGCAAGTTGAGCCCAAGGTATATAGGGCCTTTCCGAATCATTGCTCGGGTAAGAGAGGTGGCCTAAAGGTTAGAACTACCCGATGAGTTGAGTGAAATTCATCCTACATTCCATGTATCTCATCTGCGGAAGTGTTTAGCCGACGAGGACATGATTTTACCACTGGAGGAAATCAAAGTCGATGAACGGCTCAATTACGTGGAGCAACCAGTGGCGATCATTGATTTTATGGAGAAGAGGTTAAGAAATAAAGTGGTTCCTCTAGTGCGTCTACAGTGGAAGCACAGAAAGGGATCCGAGTCCACATGGGAGATTGAAGGAGAGATGAGGCAGCATTACCCTCATCTATTTGAGGAATAACAGGTTTTGGGGATGAAACCTATATAAGGGGGGTGGACTTGTAACACCTGGTTATTTTTTCTAGGTAAAAAGAAAGAATAAAAGCAAAGGAAAAGAAAGAAAATGCAAGTCAACCCAAGTTAAGGGGTTGAAAGTGTCCAAAAGGACACAACTTTTGAAAAGTTGGTGAATAAAGCAACATGGCCGCCCATGTTGCTTCTTACACCCTGACATTCGGATTTTTGTTAGAGAGAGAAAGAGAGAGAGCAGAAACTCTCGGGAATTTTAGAAGAAACAAGAACTTCGAAGTTTTTGGTAAGAATTCTCGAGTTTATGATGCTTTAGACGATTCTAGACTTGGTTGTATGCTTATAAATATGATTGTGTGTTCGGTGTGTGTGTGTGTATGTTTTAGGTGTTGAAAACGTTTGAGAAGGGTCAAGAGAAGGGTTTAAGCCCGAAAAGAGACTAAGGTGAGTTTCTAGATCCCTTTTTAACCTGTTTTTAACTGATTTGGGGCTGGAAAATGCATGTGAACATGCTTTTATAAAATGAGTTTTACCCGTATGTATGTATGTATGTGCGAATGTGTATGTGGGTGGGTGTAATTTTAGGATACATATGTGTGTATGTTTATGTTACGATGCTTAGGATGCTAATACTAGGCTTAGATTGTGATTTAAGATGAAATGGGACTGATTTATGTTGTTTATGGGAAAGTTAGTTGCCCATGCGTCTAAACAGTGGACCATGCGTCCAAGGGTTAAATTGCCTAAGTATGCCCAAACGCCCGGAAACCCAGACGCCTGAATAGTGCCATGCGTCTAAATGGGCCCATGCGTCTAAGTAGAAAAATGGCTAAGTGTAGACCCAAACGTTTGAATAGAGCCCATGCGCCTAAACAGGCCCATGCGTCCAAGTGAAAAAGAGACTAAGTTAAGTCCAGGCGTCTGCATAGTGGCAAAACGTCTAAACAGGGCAGAAGCACCCAAATAGTGCCCATACGTCTAGACCCTTAGAATAATTTTCTGAAATTCTTGGAAAAACAGAAAGTCTAGGGTTTTGACTAAGGTTGACTTATGGGTAATGATTACCATATTTAAGTATAATTACGAGATGTTTTAGGGTTATGGGTTGTATGTATGATGTATGATGGGTATAAAATGTATGAATAATGTACAGTACGTATGATGTGTTATCTTTTAATAATGATTAAACTTATTTATATATATTATTAAATACGTTATATATTATGTTATTACTTTACGTAGTATGGCAAACGAATGAAAGAACGTAAAGAATAACGTAAGGAAAGGAAAGATAACAATGATGAAAGGTAAAACGTAATGAACGAACGAATGGCTTGTAAGCAAATGAAAGGAGGTGCACGACCATGTGTCGTTAGCTTAACTGTGATGCGGGTTAGCTACCCCAAAGGATGCATACAGGGTCAATCTTTGAGATTGACAAGGCCCTTTGGTATGCCCTAGGTGACTGGATCAGATTCGTGCACAATGTTCATGGTTTAATTACCACAGGTCCAGCATCAGCTTCGTGCACAATGTTCGGGGTAAGACCAAACGGTTTGTATGAACGGGAGAGATGACTTGCCCTAGGTGACTGGATCAGCTTCGTGCATAATGTTCGTGGTTTAATTACCACAGGTCCAATATCAGCTATGTGCACAATGTTCGGGGTATTGTTCATCAATCCATATGAATGTAAAAAGAATGACGTAACGTACTAAAGAAAGAAAGAAAGTAAGTAAACAAGTATGAATGTGAAAGAATGATAATAAGTACGTTACGAAAGAATGAGAATGAAAATAAGAGAATGTTAACGAAAAGCATGAAACGAAAACATGCTATGAATATGACGAAGTATGATGAAAGTTAATGAAAGTAAATGTAATATTCTCTATCTGTACGTATGATGCATGACCACGTATGAGAGTAAAGAAGGTTTTATAAAAAGTAAAGTATTTATTTATAAAACTAGAACTCACTCAGCAACGCTGATTTTTATGTGTTTTCCAGTTGACAGGTAATAGTTTCTGAGGATGGCACGGGGCGGCTACTTGGCATTTTTGGGATGGCATCCATTCGTATAACAATGACGTTTTTGTGATGTAATGCAATTTATAATGTTTTGTAATAGTTAACTGTATTGTATTACATTGCAAAAGATGTCATTAAAATATAAGAAATGGTTTTAATTAATTTCCGCTGCAATATTTTAAATAACTGTATGTTTTATGTGCGATGAATGACCAACTGTGAGGTTCCCGGGAACGGGGCCTTACATAGTAGTAGTATTAGTAGTAGTAATAATAATTATAATAACCCGTCATTACATTTAAAATAGTATGTTAGAGTACTAGCGTTTCATAACCATTCTAGCTAGGAACTTAGATGCTTAGAATGAAACCCTTGAGTTCCACCGCTCGATCACGTTCTTAGAATTTCGGGGATGAAATTAAATTAACGCGGTGGAGACGAAATAACCAAAAGATAAATAATAAATAAATAAATAATAAATAACCAAACATAATTAATAATAAATAGAATATATATATATATATATATACACATGATAATACTACAAAAAAAGGGAAAGAAAAGAGGGAAACATGAGTTTATTTTGATCTAATTTACTCATCTTCAATCTCTCCTTCTCCCTCTTATCTGCAGCAACAAACAACCGATGATCATGAGATTTAAAGTCTTATCTCCACGTAACTACAACTATAATAGATGGAACCCAACCGTAAGCCATTATCATGTAAACCCAACTCTAATTGTTAACATCAGGCGGCCGAGGCTCCAGATAGCGTATAAGAAACTCTTACTTTAAATAGTAATAAAAAATATTATTGATTTCAATCGAATTTTTATTATTTTATTTCCTATGTGCCCTACGCATTCAATTATTTTGTTATATACATTAGGTACTGTATCAGGAACTCTTATTTTAAATGGTACTAAAGCATCTGTGTTATTCGATACGGGCTCTACGCATTCAATTATTTCTCTATCTTTTGCGTAACGTGTCGGCCTATCTCCTTCCTTACTACACCCATCTATGTCTATTGCTACACCAATGGGGAAATCGATAACTATTAATGATGTGTTTTGCGAATGCCCAATATTGATCGGAGACGATGTTTTTATGGCCGAGCTACTTCCTATGACCATGCACGACTTCGATATTATTTTGATTATGGACTGGCTAATCTCACACCAAGCCACCACTGATTGCCAAGCTAGACGAGTTACTTTTGGAGATGCTGAAAAACCAAAGTGCGTGTATCAAGGATCTTCTCCTAACGGGCTAGTTAAAGTGATTTCAGCATTGAAGGCTAGAAAATTAATTAGCAGTGACTGTAAGGGATATTTGGCAGCTATACGGGATACCTCAAAGGAAGAGCATCAACTTGGGGAAATTTTAATTGTGAAAGACTTTCTAGATGTTTTCCCAGAAGATCTAGCTTCCAGGTTTACCACCCGAAAGAGAAGTGGAATTTACCATTGAAGTTGTTCCGGGTGCAAAACCTATTTCTAAAGCACCATACCGAATAACACCGTTAGAATTGCAAGAACTAAATGCAAGAGTTAATAGATCGTGGATTTATTAGACCGAGCGTATCTCCATGGGGTGCGCTAGTATTATTCGTGAAAAAGAAGGATGGATCCATGAGGCTATGCATCGACTATAGGGAGCTCAACAGTGTCACCATCAGAAACAAATATCCTTTGCCCTGAATCGATGACCTATTCGACCAGCTCCATGGAGCAAAATATTTCTCAAAGATTGACTTACGGTCCGGATACCATCAGTTGCATGTAAGATCTGAAGACATTCCTAAGACTGCATTTCGCACTCGATATGGCCACTACGAGTTCCTCGTTATGTCATTTCGGTTAACGAATGCTCCGACAGTCTTTATGGATTTAATGAATCGTGTTTTCCATGATTACCTCGACAAATGTGTGGTGGTCTTCATAGATGATATTTTGGTATACTCTAAATCCAAAGAACAACATGAAAAGGATCTACGAGTTGTCATGGAAATCTTGCGTGAAAAGAAGTTATTCACTAAACTTTCTAAATGTGAGTTTTGGTTGGAACGAGTCACATTCTTTGGTCATGTGGTGTCGGCGAAAGGAATTGAAGTAGACCTAGCAAAGGTCGAGGCTGTCACTAATTGGCCAAGACCTAGAACAGTTTCTGAAGTAAGAAGTTTCTTGGGTTTGGCCGGGTATTACAGGCGTTTTGTGGAAGGTTTCTCGTCTTTGGCATTGCCTTTAACCCAATTGATAAGGAAAGGTGTAAAATTTGAATGGAATGATGAACGTGAAAAGTGCTTTGAGGAGTTAAAGAAACGATTGGTGACGGCTCCTATTCTTGCTGTACCCGAAGGAACTGGGGATTTAGATTTACAGTGATGCTTCAAAAATGGGTTTAGGATGCATCCTTATGCAACATGGGAAGGTGATCGCGTATGCTTCTCGACAGCTTAAACCTTATGAAGTAAATTACCCTACACATGATTTAGAACTTGCAGCAATTGTGTTTGCTCTATAAATACGGCGTCATTATTTGTACGGTGAGACTTGTGATATCTTTACCGATCACAAGAGCCTAAAGTATATTTTCACACAAAAAGAACTCAACATGAGATAAAGAAGATGGTTAGAGCTTCTGAAAGACTATGATGTGAAGATTCAATACCATCCGAGGAAAGCAAACGTGGTTACAGATGCTTTTAGTAGAAAAAGTTTGGGTAGTATATCATGCCTTACTACTCAACCTGAAATTATTTTAGATTTGGCTCGTCTTGAGGTGGAGGTTCACACCAAAGAAGCAGATGGTAGCATAACTCACCTAAGAGTTGAACCTACCTACCTTGGTGGCACGTATTAAAGAAACCTAACAAGAAGATGGTGAATTATGGGATATTATACAAAATATAACAAAAGGCAAGCAACAAGAATTTCAACTTGATGACGAAGATATGGTGTGGCAAGGTGATAGATTGTGTGTTCCAGCAGATCCTAATTTTCGAGAAACATTAATGAAAGAGGCTCATAGCTCCCAATTCTCTATTCACCCGGGTTCAATGAAGATGTATAACGATTTGAAGAAAAACTTCTTGTGGGGTAGAATGAAGAAAGGTATTGCTAAATTTGTGGCAAAGTGTCTTACTTGCCAACAGGTAAAAATAGAACACCAAAGGGCTAGTGGTCTTCTACAACAACTTGAAATTCCTGTTTAGAAGTGGGACGATATTACTATGGATCTGGTTACTGGACTCCCTAAGACGTTGAGAAAGAATGATGCAGTATGGGTAGTACTTGATCGACTTACAAAATCAGCTCATGTTCTACCTATTCAAGAGAAGTTCTCCTCTAGTCGATTGGCATAAATATTCAGAAAGAGATTGTTAGACTTCATGGAACACCCATTTCAATTGTTTCAGATCATGACCCATGATTCACATCGCAGTTTTGGAAGGGATTTTAGAGAGCTTTTGGTACAAAGTTGAAGTATAGTACTACCTTTCACCCATTTCAATCTGACGGAACACTAAGGAAGCCTACTAGTTTCTTTATTTACTATAAATTTTTGACCCGTTTGTAATTCTTTAGTTAACCAACATCCAACAGTATTAGTAACTCATTAATAAACATAATCTGGTCAGGTTCTATTAACTTGAAGTTGAGTCTTTATATTGATATACTGAAATTATACGTATTATGCCCTGGTTTTGGTGGCTAATTATGGACACTTAAACGTATTATTTGTGTTCGGAAGAAGAATAAATTGGCTGAAAAAAACCAACCAACAAGAACATACGCAGCAGGTAGGAACCCATTTGAATTATTTACGTATTATTATCAAGTATGATTACTACTTCAAAATTCAGAAACCTACATAGTCTGTTACCCTTTTCATTACTACATGATGTGCCTAATTACTGTAACGTCCCATTTTAGGTAATTTTATAATTTGTGTTTTTAAATAAAATGAGTGGTAAATTAGAACTAACTGAGTTAAGTTAGTATTGTTAGTGTAAATAACTACAAGTAACTAGAGGGGCTACTTTTGCCAATTGAGAAAAATCAAATTTATCTATATGTAAGGAGGTGTAGAACCTCCTGGACACTACACACACACACACACGAAGGGGAGGAGAACGGGAAGGAGGAAGGGATCAAGAACCCTAGTCAAATTGAGTCGCGGTTGTGTTGAATTCAAGCTTCTAATTGTGGAATTGAGTTATGAATCATCTAATTTCTGCATCTAACTCATAAGGTGAGTCTTAATTGGATGTTTTCTTGCTAAGTAGTTAGTTCATGATTGGGGTGTTGAGGAGAAATTCATCCATGATCAAATTAATATGTTTTGAGCTTAGAATAGTATGTATTAGATGTTCTATGTATCATGAATGCCAACCTTGAAACTGGATGGTTTATAGCAAATGAGTTGTATGAAATATGTTGAGTTATAAATCATGCCCATAAGGTGTTTGATGAAATGCCTCCAAGAAGTTAAAAATATGAAAGGAAGGCCTAAGTGGGAGTAAAATGACCGGTGGGTCAATATAGAGTTAATTATGCTTAAAACTAGTCATAAATGGGTCATATGGATTGGTTTATACCATATGTATGTATGTGCTAAATTAATCCTAAACATATGTTTAGGTGAAGGGAGTATTAGCAAAGCGGTGAGCAAAGACAAAGGTTGAGTTGAAGCTTGCTTAAGGTAAGGACATTAGCCTTATAACCATATATAGTCTTATCTTTATGATTTTATTATGTGTAATCTTGAGTAAAGATGAGTTGTGAATAATGACCATAAGTAATGGTTATAGTAATAGTAAGTATACATGCTCGAGTGCATGAATTGGGTTGAAGCTTCATGCGCGTGTGCATGAAATAAATATACCGGTATAGTTCACAGGTGTGTGAACCAAACCTGGAGGGGTTATAACTATATTTAGTTACGGTGGTAACATTTAAATCACTAGTGAGTGATAAACTATGTTTTGGCTACTGTGTGTAAGCCTAATTCACCAGTGGGTGATAAACGTGTGGTTTGGCGACTGTGTGTATGCCAAACATAAAGATGTATAGCGAAGTGTATAGGTGTGTGATCTGAATCTAATATGCTAGTCCAAGTTAGGGAATGACTAGCTTGAAAATGGAATTATGACCCATTCCTATTTAAACATGAAAGTGTGATTATCGAATGGGTGATAATGTGATAGATGTAAAGAGTCGAAGCTAAGAGAGTTAAAGCTTCTAAATTGAGCAAATAGAGATGTTGAAATGGATCCGGAATCATTGAAAAGTCGAAACAAACGAAACGGGTCAAAATGTTGAGAGGCACAAAATAACTGGGCCTACCGTAAATTACGGTAGGCACCGTAATTTACGGTAGCCTGGAAAACTATTACGGCAGAAAATTTCTGCCTTACGGTGGGTTTAATATCCAGGGGGTACCGTAATTTACGGTACCCACCGTAACTTACGGTGGGTATAACTTGCCACTTGTGTTTTCGATTGATATTTTAAGCTTTAAAACACCTCCTAATAATCTGTAAAGTAAGTATAAGAGTCCTTACTTAGTTCTAATGGACTAATGTGATAAAAGTGGTTGTTTTGTAGGAATTTTTCAAGAAGGCCAAGGTGATCGATGAAGATGCTTGTGGATCGAACAATGGGTTGTTAACTAGTTTCTTTTAAACAAACTTAACGTTATGTAAATTACATAAATGTAATTTGAGGTGTGTAAACGTTAGTAGTGTGTTGATGTAATCATAGTTATGTGTAATAGAGTTTTAAAAGTAGAGATTTTAACTGGGACCTAAATTAAAAATCTTTTACACCTCAACATGTTTTATAAATTATGATAATAAGGTGGTGTGTTACAAGTTGGTATCAAAGCCGTGGTTTGAGGGATTCAAGTGAGTAGAGAAAGCTTGAACTCAAACCTTGTGCTCGTGATAATAGAAGAGAACTTGTTCGATCCCAAGATTCGATCACTGAGCCATCAATTAAGGTTAGTGTACCTGTGTTAATACGTGATATGTGTGAAAGTTTTTATGAATATAAATACGTGATTTACATGATTATAAGCATAGTGATGCAGTAAATCTAAAATTGAACTTGAGTTATATTTCAGTCATCAAGGATGGCTGAGGAACATATTCGCGAGGAATGTGAATCAAGTAATTCAGAGATGAGAAAGATTATTAATGAAGAAGTGGCTAAAGCCATAGGGGCTAATTTACCAATGTACATGGAAGATATGCAAAGAACGCTACAAGAGTTTATACAGCATGAACTTACAGTGTTGCAGGTTGGAGAGAAAACTGAGAAAGCACCTAAACGGGTAACGTATAAAGATTTTGTAGCATGTAAACCAGCTGAGTTTAATGGTGAGGTGGACCCATTACTAGCAATTCGGTGGATCTCGGATATAGAGGGGACGTTTGAAACTTCACATTGTGATCCTAATGATAGGGTGATATATGCGGGTGGCCAGTTAAAACAGCGGGGTAAAGACTGGTGGGATTTAGTGCGAGAAGAAGTTGGTTTGGAAGGTATACGAGTAATGACTTGGGAGGAGTTTAAAGAGAGATTTTTAAAGCGGTTTAGCTCGCAAGCGGCGATCAACCGAATTTATGAAGAATTCTTACAACTGCGACAGAAGGACGAGGACATTGATACCATCACGGCGATTTTCTATGAAAAGGCTAAGTTTTGTCGCGACTTTTTAAGAACAGAAAGGATGTGGATTAATCAGTACTATGGGATGTTAAATGCTAAATACCGGGAGTTTCTTACACCTTCTCGATGTGAGACCCTAGTGGAACTTATAGATTGTGCTCGGGAGAGAGAAGCTGAGTTGAAACGACAGATGGAGCGTGGTGAAAAAAGGCCCGTACATAAAGATGAAGGACCTTCCAAGAAGCCTAAATTCTCTACCCAATTTAAGAAGCCGAGTCAGGTTAAAGAAATTAAACCGTGTGTTAACTGTGGCAAGAGGCATCCGGGGGAATGCCGTTTACCTCCAAGAACATGTTTTAGATGTGGGAAGCCCGGACACTTGTCTACCCAATGCACCAGTCAGTTGGAGCTGTGTTTCAATTGTTATAAACCTGGGCACAAGAGGAGTGAATGTCCAGATTTGAAAACTGGTGGAAGTTCGAGCGCTCAGAGCGGTGTAAAGAAACCTGAAATACCGAAGGCAAGGGGAAGGGCTTTTCAAATTACAGCTGAAGAAGCTAAAAAGACCGCCGATGTGGTGTCGGGTACTTTCCTGTTAAATTCTTTACCTGCGTATGTGTTATTTGATTCCGGTGCTAATAGATCGTTTGTGTCGATTAAATTTGCGTCTCATCCTTTGTTTGAAATAAGTACATTGCCTGCACCAGTAGAGGTCGAAGTGGCTAATTCTAAAACATTTTTAGTGTTTGAAGTTTACCAAGGGTGTAGGTTAACTATTAAGAAGGAAGAGTATCCTATTGATCTAATAACTATGACCTTAGGTGAGTTTGATGTGGTTGTGGGAATGGATTGGCTTTCTACATACCAGGCTGATATTGTATGTCATCATAAAAAGATAAAGTTAAAATCTCCGAGGGGCCATAAGGTAGTTATTCATGGAGAAAAGTGTAAAGGAGTGGTGTTGTGTTCATTAATTAAGACCCTAAAGCATATGAGACGTGAAGGGCAATGTTTCCTGGCATATGTAGTTGATACTAACCAAAGTGTACCGAAATTAGAAGATGTTCCAGTGGTTAGAGAATTTCCTGAGGTGTTTCCAGATGACTTACCAGGCCTTCCACCTGTAAGAGATGTGGAGTTTCGAATTGACTTAGTACCCGAAGCTAAACCTATTGCTAAAGCCCCATATCGATTAGCATCATCTGAATTACAAGAGTTGATGAAACAATTACAAGAACTCCTTGAAAAGGGTTTTATTCGCCCAAGCATCTCCCCGTGGGGTGCACCAGTTCTTTTTGTTAAAAAGAAAGATGGAAGTTTTAGAATGTGTATTGATTATCGAGAATTAAATAAGGTGACTATCAAGAATCGATATCCTTTACCTAGGATTGATGATTTATTTGACCAATTACAAGGCGCGTCTTGGTTTTCAAAGATTGATTTAAGGTCAGCATATCATCAACTAAGGATAAAGGAGGATGATGTACCTAAGACAGCATTTCGTACTCGCTACGGTCACTATGAGTTTCTTGTGATGTCTTTTGGGTTAACAAATGCACCGGCGGCGTTTATGGATTTAATGAATCGGGTATGTCGACCTATGTTAGACCGTTCGGTTATTGTTTTCATTGATGATATATTAGTGTATTCTAAAAGTGAAGAAGAGCATGCGCACCATTTACGAGAGGTTTTGGAAACTCTTCAACAAGAAAAATTATATGCTAAATTTTCAAAATGTGATTTTTGGTTACGAGAAGTGCAATTCTTGGGGCATGTTGTAAATGTAAATGGAATTCAAGTAGACTCCTCAAAGATTCAAGCAGTAATGAAATGGAATCCTCCAAAAACTCCAACTGAGGTTAGAAGTTTCTTGGGCCTAGCAGGGTATTACCGGAGGTTTATTCAAGACTTTGCCAAAATAGCTTCTCCGTTGACTAAACTTACTAGAAAAGGGATTATTTTTAAATGGGATGTTGAACAAGAAAAAGCGTTTCAAGAGTTGAAATTAAGATTGACGCAGGCACCAATACTAGCATTACCCGAGGGGAATGAGGATTTTGTTATGTATTCTGATGCGTCCTATTTTGGGTTGGGGTGTGTTCTGATGCAAAGGGGTAGAGTGATCGCTTATGCCTCAAGACAACTGAAAACACATGAGATGAACTACCCAACACATGATTTAGAGCTGGCCGCAGTGGTATTTGCCTTAAAAATTTGGAGACATTATCTCTATGGTGTGAAATGCACTATTTTTACCGATCATAAAAGTTTAAAATATTTTTCACTCAGAAAGAGCTTAATATGAGACAGAGGCGTTGGTTGGAATTATTAAAGGATTACGACTGTGAAATCCTATATCATCCTGGGAAGGCTAACGTGGTAGCGGATGCATTAAGTAGAAAAGATGAGTATGAGCCTATTAGAGTAAAAGCGATGAGAATAACGATTAACTCAAGCATATTTGAGCGAATTAAAGAAGCGCAAATGGAGGCACTCAAAGAGGAGAATTGGAAACGAAACCGTATTCAGGGTCAAGTGCATATCCTAAAGGAAGACAGTTATGGATTAAAAACAATGAGGGGACGAGTGTGGATTCCTCCAATTTGTCCAGTAAAAGAATTGATACTGGATGAGGCACATAAATCTAAGTATTCGATTCACCCAGGAGCTACTAAGATGTATTGTGATTTAAAAGTGAATTATTGGTGGCCAGGAATGAAACGTGATATCATTAAATATGTGGAAAAGTGCTTAACATGCTTACAAGTAAAAGCAGAACATCAAAAACCACATGGTGAATTACAACCTTTAGAAATTCCAGTTTGGAAGTGGGATCGTATAGCCATGGACTTAATAACAAAGCTTCCAAAAACCCGAAAAGGCTATGATACCATCTGGGTAGTAGTGGATAGATTGACAAAGAGTGCTCATTTCATTCCAATCCGGGAGACTTACTCATCGGAAACAATGTCAGAAATATATATCAAGGAAATTGTGTCTAAGCATGGCATACCTGTATCCATAATATCAGATCGAGATGTTCGATTTACTTCGAGGTTCTGGAGAAAATTTCATGAAGAAATGGGTACCAAACTGTTGATTAGCACCGCATATCACCCACAAACAGATGGTCAAAGTGAGAGGATTATCCAAATCCTAGAAGATATGTTGCGCGCGTGCATTATTGATTTCGGAGGTAGTTGGGATACATATCTACCCTTGGCAGAATTTTCGTATAATAACAGCTATCATTCGGGTATGAAAATGGCGCCGTATGAAATGTTATATGGGAGAAAATGTAGAACTCCCGTATGTTGGGGAGAAATCGGTCCACGAGAGCTAACTAGTACCGAAGTGGTGAGAAAAACTAATGAACACATTGATCAAGTGCGAGCTCATCTAAAGGCGGCTCAAGATCGTCAAAAGTCGTATGCAGATAGAAGAAGAAAACCGATTGAATTCCAGGTAGGAGATTATGTGTTATTAAAGGTTTCCCCATGGAAAGGTATAATTCGATTCCGAAAACGAGGAAAGTTAGGACCGCGATTCATTGGACCATTTAAAATTATAGCTCGGGTGGGCGAGGTTGCTTATCGTCTTGAGCTACCAGAAGAACTAAGTGGGGTCCATAATACCTTTCATGTCTCTCATTTGAGAAAGTGTCTAGCAGATGAATCAGCATATATCCCGTATAAGGATTTAGTGATTGATAATAAGCTGAATTATGTGGAAGAACCTGTGGTAATACTTGACAGAAAAATCAAAAAGCTGAGAAACAAAGAGGTAAACCAAGTGCTGATACAGTGGAAGAACCGAAAGGGGTCGGATGTCACTTGGGAGCTAGAAGACGAGATGAGAGAATGCTACCCTTACTTATTTGATGCGTCAGTAAGTTTCGGGGACGAAACTTCCCAAGTGGGGGAGAACTTGTAACATCCCATTTTAGGTAATTTTATAATTTGTGTTTTTAAATAAAATGAGTGGTAAATTAGAACTAACTGAGTTAAGTTAGTATTGTTAGTGTAAATAACTACAAGTAACTAGAGGGGCTACTTTTGCCAATTGAGAAAAATCAAATTTATCTATATGTAAGGAGGTGTAGAACCTCCTGGACACTACACACACACACACACGAAGGGGAGGAGAACGGGAAGGAGGAAGGGATCAAGAACCCTAGTCAAATTGAGTCGCGGTTGTGTTGAATTCAAGCTTCTAATTGTGGAATTGAGTTATGAATCATCTAATTTCTGCATCTAACTCATAAGGTGAGTCTTAATTGGATGTTTTCTTGCTAAGTAGTTAGTTCATGATTGGGGTGTTGAGGAGAAATTCATCCATGATCAAATTAATATGTTTTGAGCTTAGAATAGTATGTATTAGATGTTCTATGTATCATGAATGCCAACCTTGAAACTGGATGGTTTATAGCAAATGAGTTGTATGAAATATGTTGAGTTATAAATCATGCCCATAAGGTGTTTGATGAAATGCCTCCAAGAAGTTAAAAATATGAAAGGAAGGCCTAAGTGGGAGTAAAATGACCGGTGGGTCAATATAGAGTTAATTATGCTTAAAACTAGTCATAAATGGGTCATATGGATTGGTTTATACCATATGTATGTATGTGCTAAATTAATCCTAAACATATGTTTAGGTGAAGGGAGTATTAGCAAAGCGGTGAGCAAAGACAAAGGTTGAGTTGAAGCTTGCTTAAGGTAAGGACATTAGCCTTATAACCATATATAGTCTTATCTTTATGATTTTATTATGTGTAATCTTGAGTAAAGATGAGTTGTGAATAATGACCATAAGTAATGGTTATAGTAATAGTAAGTATACATGCTCGAGTGCATGAATTGGGTTGAAGCTTCATGCGCGTGTGCATGAAATAAATATACCGGTATAGTTCACAGGTGTGTGAACCAAACCTGGAGGGGTTATAACTATATTTAGTTACGGTGGTAACATTTAAATCACTAGTGAGTGATAAACTATGTTTTGGCTACTGTGTGTAAGCCTAATTCACCAGTGGGTGATAAACGTGTGGTTTGGCGACTGTGTGTATGCCAAACATAAAGATGTATAGCGAAGTGTATAGGTGTGTGATCTGAATCTAATATGCTAGTCCAAGTTAGGGAATGACTAGCTTGAAAATGGAATTATGACCCATTCCTATTTAAACATGAAAGTGTGATTATCGAATGGGTGATAATGTGATAGATGTAAAGAGTCGAAGCTAAGAGAGTTAAAGCTTCTAAATTGAGCAAATAGAGATGTTGAAATGGATCCGGAATCATTGAAAAGTCGAAACAAACGAAACGGGTCAAAATGTTGAGAGGCACAAAATAACTGGGCCTACCGTAAATTACGGTAGGCACCGTAATTTACGGTAGCCTGGAAAACTATTACGGCAGAAAATTTCTGCCTTACGGTGGGTTTAATATCCAGGGGGTACCGTAATTTACGGTACCCACCGTAACTTACAGTGGGTATAACTTGCCACTTGTGTTTTCGATTGATATTTTAAGCTTTAAAACACCTCCTAATAATCTGTAAAGTAAGTATAAGAGTCCTTACTTAGTTCTAATGGACTAATGTGATAAAAGTGGTTGTTTTGTAGGAATTTTCAAGAAGGCCAAGGTGATCGATGAAGATGCTTGTGGATCGAACAATGGGTTGTTAACTAGTTTCTTTTAAACAAACTTAACGTTATGTAAATTACATAAATGTAATTTGAGGTGTGTAAACGTTAGTAGTGTGTTGATGTAATCATAGTTATGTGTAATAGAGTTTTAAAAGTAGAGATTTTAACTGGGACCTAAATTAAAAATCTTTTACACCTCAACATGTTTTATAAATTATGATAATAAGGTGGTGTGTTACAATTAAATATGAAGAAATATGATCTCCATTTACTTTAAATATACAGGGCTCTTCACATTGAATTCTTAGTGGATGTGAAGACTAAAATCATATCAATAGCATGGGCAAGTTTCTGGTGATTACCTTAAGTGATAGCAAGAATTTGTATCAGAATGATGTCTTGGTGTCAGGTCCTTCGAAACAATGGTTGTAACACAAATATCAGAATCATAGTTTTAAGAAAGTTTAGGAGTAATAAGGGTGGAATTAGAACAAAACATAATAGGAAGAAGAGGGGTTTTGATTTACCTCAATTGTGAACTCAAAAACTAGGTCTAGACGAATTGGAACAAAAGATCAGCAGTCAGCGATTTTTTAAACCCAAATAGAGATATTGAGATCGTACAAGGGGTGAACGGGACTGTTGGTGAGGTTTACGTGAGAATGACTTACGGTTGGGTTCCATCTATTGTAGTCGTAGTTGCGTGGAGATGAGACTTGAAATCCCATGATCATATATCGGTTGTTTGTTGCTGCAGATAAGGGGGAGAAGGAGAGATTGAAGATGAGTAAATCAGGTCAAAATAAACTCATGTTTCCCACTTTTCTTTCCCTTTTTTGTAGTATTATCATGTATATATATATTCTATTTTTTATTAATTATGTTTGATTATTTATTGTTTATTTATTTATTATTTATCTTTGGGTTATTTCAATAATAATAATAATAATAATAATAATAATAATAATAATACTTATAATAATAATAATAATAATAATAATAATAATAATAATAACTAGTGAATTAACTCGCCGCGCGTTGCTGCGGCGGCGAGCACATGTGTCATGATCAAGTATAAAATATAATCGACTCTGTTTGTTTTCAAACTAAATTTACGTAAAACATGGAGTAACATGAATTTGTACCATCAAATGAAAACATATTTTATTTAAATCGACTATATTTCAAACATAATTTACGTTAAAACGTAGAACAACTCAAAACGTACATCAAAATAATAAAGTGCAGGAAAGCCATAGGCGACATGATAAAGCATAGACTACATTCGCTGTAACACATTTCTTAACAAAATTTACATTAAAACATAGAGTAACTCGAATTTATACCAACGAAATAAAATTATAATATTTGACCCAACTTATTGCAAATAAAATTTACACATAAAAATAAACACGTAGTATTATATAATAAAGTTTTTTAAGATAGATATAATTTGAACTACTATTATTTATACAAGAAACTAAAATATGAGTTAATTAATAAAGCATGCAAAGTATATTGAATGTTAAACTCGAACCCGGGTCTTATGTATGGTGAAAAAGCTCACAAGCCAGCAAGATAGATGTCATTTCATGTTTCAATTTTGCTATATAATATATAATATACAAAAGAAAATTAAAAATAAAAAAATCCCCACCGACATATATATATATATAATAATAATAAAAAAATAAAAAAGGCTCCACCATAATATATAATAATAAAATATAAAAAATCAAAAAAATCAAAAAAGCTCCACCACCGACATCTTAGATTAATAGTAATAGAAATAATAGTAATAATAATAATAATAATAATAATAATAATAATAATAATAACAATAACGTCTAAGTAAATTAATAATAATATTATTATTAATTATAGTTATTTTTTATTAATATTAAATTTAAAAGAAACATATCACCCAATGACGATAACATGTCGTTACCATAGATTGTTCACATTTTTTTAATATTAACTACCTTTATTTAAATAAATTAAATATTAAATTAAATGGAGCTACGGCAATGAAAAGTACGCTATCGAAAGGTCGGAAATTTGTCGCAATAGATTACCTTAAGACGACGACATGTCGTCGCTATAAGTCTAGGATATCCAAAAATAGCAAGGTGACTCTATGCCAACGAATATGTCATAGCCTTAGGGTGATTTATAATCGCTAGACCCTGTTATCGTAATGGGAGCCGTCGCCGTATGCTTTTTTCTTGTAGTGATAGCATAAATGTTGTAAGTGTGACCAAGAACATAATATAGTATATGATGAGAAGACGAAGCGTATTGATGTTAGACTATTTCATTCGTCATAATATTTTGAAAATGACTTGGATCTATATGTCGAATTGAACCAAACAGATTCACGAGTTGGTCCATTATATAACATAACCGGATCGAGTACTGGAAACTCAAAGGAATAGGTAAACAAAGAAGGTTGAAGGTCGTTAGACTGTTCTAAGATACTATCTTGTATATCAACTCATCATAACATTAGGGTTTGCTTTGCCTAGCAAAAAGTACCAATATACATACATTATGAATAAAAAATGAACACGTAACTCTTTTAAGCATTCTGTATTTGTATTGTTTACAATGAAGCCAAAAAAAAAAAAAAAATCCAACTACTAATCAAAGAAGAATAAATCAAAACAAGACTTCATATGTTCAAATTGAAGTCTTAAGTCTTATGTGAACACAATACATTTTATTTGATCAATTAAGTTTATTTAGCTTGTTATACTATATGCAAATTGAATTGAATTAAATTATGTGCACATTTTATGAATGGTTAACTGTTTCGGTTAATATTTGCAATGATTAGTTAAATTGGCCCGTCAATATTTATCACTCTTGTGCTCTTCCACCTCTCTCATGTTCTGGATAATCGCTTTAGTAGCAGTCGTTAGAAACTCCGGCCAGTCCCTATATTCATCGGACAAAACTGCAGTTAGTCGAACGCATTATGAACCCGAAACATCATGTAAAGGTTAAGGATGCATTTGTAACTTATTATGTTTGCATGCCCAATTGGTATCCAAGCGTGCAGTTAAATAATTCTTGGATTATAAGTTATTTGCTATTGTTAAAATATTAAAACATAGATTAAAATAAGCATGTTCAAACGTCATATAACTTTATAAAACACAAAATTTTATAAGTTATAAAAGGAAAAAAATTAAACATCCATTGATGCATTATGACTTGTCTTTTACATCCTGAAGTATTTCAAAAACAAGTATCACTACAGTTAAGTTTTAGTATATTTATAGAAAAAACACACTTTGCTACAGATTTGGTTTGTAGCGATCACTTCATCATGTCGCTAATATTTTTTGCTACAGGTTTTTGCTACAGTTTTAACTGCAAAAAGGATTTCATAATTTTAGCTACTATGTGCTATGGTTTTTGTTCCAGAAATCTAGTTGCGAAGGAAATGTAGCTATGAAATTTTTACAGTTTTGGGACTGTTGCTAGCTACGGTAGTAGCAAAATTCTGCAGCAAATAACTGTTTTAATGTTTTATAGTAGTATGAATGAAGATTTTCATGCACATATATATTCAATGCAATATGCATGAAAAGGGTTCTAAGCATATTAAACGACCCATGATTTACTTTAGTCGTAAAGCACTTTATTAATATTTTTCATGTACAATATTCTACATGTGAATTTTCTTTAACTGAACTCTTATTCGTTAAAGAATAGGTAAATTTCAATTAGCGCTAGTACTTACCCGTTAGACGAATTAAAGTTTAGACCAACAGTATACTTAGCCTCCTCGAGGGCCCATTCGAACCATTCTAATTCGTGTTTAGGGCACCTCCATTGGTCTCTAACCGTAAGCTCAGATGGCTTAACATTACAAAACACTGGTATAACCTTCTTCTTAGCCTGCGTAATGCGCGCCAATTCATGTAGGCAAAAATAAGATTCACAATAACGTGGAGAAAAAACCACAACCCGACTTTACATTCGGTGATCGCGTTGTTTATTTTTTCATATAGTTTATCTCCAGGTTTCATGTTTTTGCTGTCAATAAAAGGCCTTAGTTTTAAACTCATTAGACGATGGTATAAAAGCCCTGCAATGTTCTTCTTGGTGTCTATCCCACGGTGGTTGATGAAAACATCACACGGTGGTTGCCGCCCTGTAACAATGGCGGCGGATGGTAGTTTGTGGCATTGGAGGAGGTTGCGATGGACATTCTTAACTGAGGAAGTTGAACGTTGCATGGTTGAAGTTTATGTGTGTTTTTGGATTTTGTACGTTGTGGGGAAATTAAATGTATATTTATAGGTCTTAAGATATATTAACAAATATTGAGCCTTGAATGTATTAGAAATAGTAAAAGTTTGAATGTTTGGACTCGATCTTTTGGTATTACAAAGTGTTAAGAACCTTCAAACACGTTTCATAAACCAATTGAATTTAAGGGAAATAAAATAATATCTATAAAACTACTGATAATTTTGTATGTATTATTATACTTTATCGTTCCAACAAAATACAAATTACTTTTTACTTTCAATGTTTTCTTTAAAAACATGTTTCTTTTCGAGAACTATTAGAAATCATTTCTTTTTGTTCCTGTTAAACACATAATATTACAATGGTGTTGGGTCGCACTTTTTTGCAATGTTTTCAGAACCGGATCGGACGTCAAACCGGACGCCTTACTGGTTTGGTGGTCGGACCGGTCAGACCGGATTTAAGAACCGAATGACGTCATAATTATCACTACAAGAACTGTCGCCAATAGCGGCGACTCTATTAGCGATAACGGGATTATTGGCGGCGACACCAATAGCGGCGACGCCAGTAACGGCGACATGCCGCCGCTATTGGTTACCTATCCGTTTCACATTTCCAACGTTAGATCTGGCCGTTGATCTTGGTTCAAATCTAACGGATAGTATATTATATATATAGTTATATATATTATCAAATATAAGTAATTTATATATGATTTATAAATGTATTTTATAGTTATATATAAAACTTAACTATATTTGTATATCTAACACACTAATTTATGATTCAACACCCCGATTTTACCCATAAAATTAAAAAAAACAAAAAAAAAATCCGGTCCGAACCGGTCCGGTTTTCTGGTCTGACCACCGGTTCGGGACGAACCGGCCGGTTCGACCAGACAAAAACGAACCATTGCAGACCGGACCGGACACCTGACCAATCCCCAGTTGAACGGGCCGATCGGATCGTAATAACATTGCTTTTTTGTATTAAACGACTTACATTGTTATATCCTTTCCAATATATATTTCATCTAAACACCATATGTGTATGCGAAGTATCCACAATAACTATTAAAACTTTCATGGTATTTTATTATATAATACAGTAAAATCATTTGTTATTCTTTTTTGTTGTTGTATTATTAATAACAATTTTATTTCAAGTTAATTAAACAAATAGTCCTAATAATTTATGGAAAGTAACATGTTTCATTACTAAAGATTTAATGTAACAATTTCATTTATATATAATAAGTTTGAATATTAAGTGCCTATTAGTCTCACGTTAAAAGAACAAATTATGTAACTTAAATGAGGATGAGAGACAGTTATTAAATTTTACATTATTTCCTTCTACTTTGGATCACCGCTGTCACATTCTTGGGTCGAAACTCAATCACATAGCAAGAAAACCAAGTTTTAGGGTGCTTATGGTTATTAAAAAAGCATGCTTTCCACGTCTCATATCTTTAAAGCCAATCATATCACACCGGAATTTGGTGAGTTCGCAGGTTTAAATAGTAACCAAAACTTGATGCTGTGTAAAAGTTTGGTAGGACATGAGTGCATACAGTTATAAGCCAGTACTATCACATGTAAACATGAACATCACAACTAAGCCTATGACGTACACACAGAACTTGTCGGAACATATTCACCGTAGGGCTCGTACCTGGCCACTGTTAGTTCCAACTAGTATGCTAACAAACAAGGGTGGGGGTGTCAACCCAATAGTACTATCAATACCTGTCTGTCGGCTCCAACACCGGAGTTAAATAGTTTTGAATAAAGAACCACACAGATAACTCATGCATTACCAGATAAATACTTACAAAACCGTAAACACAACGATCCCAAAGATTGAATAAAGTTAACAGCATAAAAAGGGTGAGCATACTTTTCCCTCAAATTTGTAACAATTAAAATAAAAACGGGGCCGCGAAACTCACCTTGAATAGAGACGAAGTACCAAAAGAAGGTGATAAACTTCTACTAACACAAGCGAGCCAAAAAGCAAGCACCTATAGTAAAAATAATGTAATTATAAACACGTCTAATAACATTGTAATACTTTCGTTCTATCTCGTGTTAGTTCGGGTTTATTACTCGCATGATTAGACACGTGTATAAATATATATTTTATATAATTAGATCACCAGACATTATTTATCACATGATTAGTATATATATATATATATATATATATATATATATATATATATATATATATATATATATATATGTCTATTCATTCATAAACATACGCGCCATACTCATTACTACGAACCGGTAACATATATGTACCTGTAACAAACACATAAATATGCGTGTTCATATTGACACATAATTATATGCACACTCTTTAAACAAACTACACATACGCTCATTTTTATATTAACATATATGAATATTTATCGAAACTAACCTTCACACATGATCATCATCTCAAACTAGGGACGGCAAAAAAACCCGAACCCGACGGGGATACCCGAAACCCGAAACACACGGACGGGTATACCCGAAACCCGACGGGTATGGGACGGGTATGGGATTAATTTTAAAAATTTTCATGGGTATGGGACGGGTATGGGATTAGGTGATATACCCGTTTACCCGACCCAATTACCCGAAACATATACCCGTTTACTCGTCCCATATACCCGAAAAACATATACCCGTCTTCATGAAATTACTAGATTTATATTTTGGACAGGGCTGTATATTTTGGTACCTTATATTTTGGGTAGTGGCTTCTTCATGGAATTGTTGGAGATGTATTTTGGTAACTTATATTTTGAACATGTACCAAAAACATCTTTGGGTTCATGTATCTTGATGTTAATATATATATAAAGTTGATCTATATAAAAAGAGAAGAATTATACTTTTTTTTTTATTTTTGAAATCCCAACGGGTATACCCGAAACCCGCGGGAATGCCTGATACCCGACGGGTAATACCGATAGATACCCGATGGGTATTGGGCCGGGTATGGGACAGGGTTTAACAATCGGGTATGGGGTTGGGAATACCAATACCCGACCCATACCCGACCCATTACCATCCCTATCTCAAACTCTCACACAAACTATTATATAAACACACCTGTGTGTACACATGACTATACACATATCCATACATGCATACAGTACATATAGAACACAACCCACACCATTCACACACTATTCACAAACATATGCCATTTATACACACACACATTTATATATAAACTTACCCAACACACACCACACACACACAACTCACGACACACACACCTACCCATTATCTACACATACCACACACCTACCCATTATCTACACATACCACACACCTTTCATCACACACATATAGCAAACACACGTAAAAAAATATGTATATACATATACAATCGCACACACTACCACACATATATAAAGATTTACAAACACACGTATAAATGTGTACAAACACACAATCCATATATATACGTATACAACCACACACATGAATTTGCCAATAAAACCCGTAGCCATGCTCGGCTCAGGTTGACACGACTACCGCAACGATAATCCCGAACGTAACCGATAATAATGAATGTAATGAAACAAGGAAAAAGAGTTTGATTACCTATGGTGTTGAATACTACATATGACGACGAGCAACGGTGGTGTCAGGGTGGCCGAATATACTATCGCGGCTGATGAGGGGCACTCCACCGCGTTCGGTCGCGAAGAGAAAGGTGGTTCACGGATTCGATGGAGGGGGGTTTCCGGATGTAGTCACGGGTTGAAAGAAACCGAGTAGGGTTTCGACGGTGGTCACGAGCACATATATATATTTTACACATTTTGCACATAAGTCCCTCAAAAATAATATATTTAATTCCTCATGTTTATATAAATGACAATTTACACCCTCAACTTGTTATTTATATTCCGTTTTATTTAATTTAAACCTTTAGAAACGTAACCCTTAACAACCAATTTAGGGTAATTGTATACACGAGCTATGACGTGACATGTTTAGATGTTGACACGTCAAAAAAACTGAGGCGTCACGAGACCCAAACGACGAGATTCCACAAAAGATTGTATATGTATGTGTATATATACATACTATTAATCTAAAATATTATTTAGAATTATAGAATTTAATGCGACTAACTAATGGTCGCATTTGACACAATTATGAATAAATTAATTTCATAAAGTTATTTAACGTATTAATTGCTTAATAACGAGATTTAGGTAGATTAACGGGTCTGAAAGTGACGGATGTCACAGTATCCAACAGTTGAGAGAATTTCGTCCCAAAATTCAACTGGAATATTATACTAAAACTCTTTCCGTAACCTGATGCGGCTAATTAGGCTGCTTCTAATCTTCATGCTCCTTATTAAATTCAAGGTCTCGCTTAAATTTCCATAGAACCCTGAGGATTGGAATGTTGGTGTGCTCTAACCGCTTACTTCTCTATCCATAATCTATATCATTTTCTTCTACAAAATGGAGGTTCTCATCATTTTGAATTTCTCGATTGTACATGAACAGAACCATTAGTCAAACAATTCTTAAAATTTGAAGCGTGAAATGTATTGTGCACACTACTCAGCTCCCGTGGTGACTTTAATCAATAAGCCACAGGACCAATCCTTTCGGTCATCTCGAATGGTCCTACATATTTTGGAGCTAATTTCCCTTTCTTTTCAAATCACACAATACCTTTCAAGGGAGAGACCTTCAACGAGATGTGATCTCCCACACAGAATTCTAATAGTTTACATTGATTATCAATGTACATTTTCTAACGATCTTAAGACCTACTAATTTCCTTTCACCAACTTGAGCCAAACATACCGGTGATCTATACTTTCTTCCATACAACGCCTTAAATAGAGCACACCCAATGCTCGGGTGATTAATACTGTTATAGAAGAACTCAATTAATGGTGAATGAGTGTCCCTACTTACATCAAAATCAATAATGCATTCTCTAAGCATGTATTCAAGGGTGGATAGTAAGTTTATTTGACAATCCATTCGTTGATAATAAGCGATACTTAGATCTAACCGAGTGTCCATTGCTTTCTCAAAAATCTATCAAAATCATGGTGTAAATATCATGATCTGATATGATTGATATAGGCACTCCAGCTTAGCCAGAATTTTGTTCACATACATCCTTACTAACTTTTCCATCTTATAGTCCTCGTGAATCGGTAAGAAATGAGCGGACTTCGTTATTCTATCTAGTATCACCCAAATCGAATCATGACTACCACTGGTCCTCGGTAGTTCAGTGATGAAGTCCATCGTTATATTTTCCCATTTCCACTTGGGAATTTCTGCTTGTTGCAATAGACCTGACGGTTTCTGATGTTTGTCTTTGACTTTCGAACAAGTCAGACATTCACCTACATAGGTCGTAATATCTTTCTTCATACCTGGCCACCAGTACAACTCTTTAAGATCTTGGTACATCTTGTCCGCTCCAGGATGAAGAGAATACTTGGACTTTGCGCTTTGTTCATAACCAGGGTTCAAACATCTCCTCACTGAGGTACCCATATACGATCTACAAGTACCGTACGCCATCCTCTTTACAATTCATCTGTTTGTCCAACCCTTAAAATTCCTCTCTTGCAATATTCTCTTCCTTCAACGCTTCACCTTGTGCTGTAAGGATTTGAGTTTTCAGATTCGATTGAATAATCATCCCCAATGTTTGTGCACGTAAAAGTTTTACATGTTCCTTCCTACTTAAGGCGTCGGCCACCATATTGGCCTTTCCCGGATGATATGGAATCTCACAGTCATAGTCACTGAGAAGTTCTACGCATCATCTCCGATGCATGTTCAATTCTTTCTGATCAAATATGTGCTGAAGGCTCTTGTGATCCGTGTAAATGAGACACTTTGTCCCGTACAGGTAGTGTCTCCAGATCTTGAGTGCAAACACTACCGCACCCAATTCCAGGTCATGAGTTATGTAGTTCTTCTCGTGGACCTTGAGTTGTCGAGAAGCGTAAGCTATCACCTTATCTTTCTACATCAGAACACAACCCAAACCTTGGTGTGATGCGTCATAGAACACCACAAAGTCGTTGGATCCATCTGGAGGAGTGAATATTGGCGCGTTACCTAACTTGTCCTACATTGTTTTAAAGCCTCTTCTTGCTTAGCTCCCCGATCGGATTTCTTATCCTTTTGGGTCAACATTGTCAACAGTTGGACAATCTTTGAGAAATTTTCCATGAACTATCTGTAGTGCCCAGCCAATCCCAAAAACTATGGGATTTCCAGAGGTGCCTTATTTGTGTTTCACTTCTTGACCGCTTCGTTATTACCCAGGTCAATATGAATTCACTCCTCATTGATCAGGTGACAAGGAAACTTTAATTCATGTAATCTAGAAATCTTGCTTAGAGAGTTTGAGATAAATTTTCTCTTCTCCTAGTACTTTAGAATCACCATCACATGTTGCTCGTGCTCTTTCTTTGATCGTGAATAGATGAGGATATCATCCATAGACACAATCATAAACTTATCCCCGGTACGACCTACATACTTGATTCACTAAATCCATAAATACATAGAAGCATTTTTCAAACCAAACAGCACGACTAAGAACTCGTAATTTCCATAACAAGTTCTAAAGGATTTCTTCGAATATCGTCTTCTTGAAGCTTAAGCACTTCCTCATTAGATAGATAATTACATACCATTTTATCCTGATGGACTATCTCACCTTCGTGTTTCGATAACCTATCCAAGCAATATTAAGTTTATGTCAAGGACATGTCTTCTTGTACTTTTGTACAACCTCTAATTATTGCCATGACCATCTCATCCGAGGAACTAATTTCTAAGAAACTGAGGTTTGTGTCAACTAAAGGAGTGAGTTCAGGAGAATCATAGATATCTATGGATACATTGCTGTAATAACATTTGGGCTCTTGATGAGCGTTGTTTGCTCTAACCACAAATGTATGGCCGCGTGATGTATTACCTTAATTTACATGATCTTTATTTCTATAATTTCACTATTATTCATTCCTGGCCATTTCCTAATTCTAATTGTTTCCAACTTGTCCTTGTGTCCAGCTCAGCCTAGGGCATATATTATGATAATGGCCAGGAATCCCACATTATAGCATCCACATTTATCGCATGCTGGCTTAACCGCATCAACCCACATGGCTAGGTTCATAACATTGGTATTCTTGTCTACTTTACTACTAGCTTTCTTGTTCGACTCTCCATGTTCTTTCTACTACTCATCAAAATTTTTTTCCCAATGTCCCTCTTGATCCTCTTTGATCCAAGTGCCACAAAGTGTGGCACCAGCTTTCCCAACTTATGAGTTCTGTCCGTATAAGGAGCACTACTGACCCTATCATTACACTATTCAAGAACTCCAACTCTAACTTTTGCATCTTATTCATCAAGCAGTAGTCCCCAGTCACTAAAGCTTTGAGCTCATCTCAAGTCATGACTATCACAGCCTCACTACCTTAGACTTGAGCTTGGGCATTCTACCATTTCAGTGCTTTACCCATTAGTGAACAAGCAACATTCTTCATCTTTTAGTTTTTCGTATGGTTGTTAATACCCATTATAGTTTCCATTTCTCTCTATCCAACGGGTCAGATCTATTGTTTCCTTTTTCTTGTCATACTTTTTGACTATTATGTCAAGAATCTCTTGTGTGTACAACCAACCATGTTACCTTAACATTTTTAACATGTCTTACTTCAATTAATCGGATTATCATATAGCCTGGCTCAGGAACATTCTGAGTATACCAGTGACGCTTATATATAGGATTCCCCACAGCGTTCCCACCACATCTATGATATACCGAGAACAATGCTTAAACTGGTCATGTGACATTCAATTACTCCATCAAGGCATAATGCTATAGTGTTCAAACTGCTAATGCTCCAAGTTCTAAGGTCAATCCGTTGAAGAAGATAATACAAATGAAGAGAGTATCATTACTCTACTGCAACTCTTCAAATGCCATGTACAGTCTAAGTAAACATTCAATTTGCATAATTTCTGAAATGTAAAAGGAGTAATGTCTCACTGGGGATAGGACTAGTGTCACAATGTGATTCCTATGTAGACTCCAGGTGGATTAGAACTTATATAAGAGTAAAGGTTATGGATGTTTCTTACTATTAATAATGTCTTATAAGGACTGAGACTCAGGTGTCCCAAGGTATAGAATAGAAGATTTGTACTATGATTGTTATCTCATGGCAAGATTTGCTAGGCTTCACATGCACTACAAATTGCAATTACGTGTGCACCCGTAATGGTAATTTGCTTTGCATGTTCACTCCCAACTCCTCCCATCCAAGTTAACATATCTTATCAAGTAAAGAGTATTATCCATGAGTAGAGTATCAAAGATATAGTTACTAACGAAAAGTTAATTAATCGGAGTTGTACAAAGGAATCGATTGAGTAAGCATTCACTTGAGCAAGGAATAGTAGAAAGAATCCATGTATTTTAATCCAAACTATGATGAAGTACTCATCTAATCTGAGTACGTCGCGTCTCTTGTCTACTGGTGTTGTATTAACCACGTGTTTGTCTTCTAAGACTTAACCCAACAAGTTGTGAATAAGGGCGCCTATAGCAAATGTAACATCGACAGACGTACGGAATAAAGGTTGGCTTAACAACCTAAGTCCTTAGAGGAATTATTACAGTAGCACTCATCAATCTAATCTGAATATAACTCAAATACATAATGATATGATGCGCTTACCTAAAACTTTCTAAAGGTATAAATAGATGACACTGTTGGATCATGATAAGGCTGGTGCAACCAAAACCACTTCATAGTCACTTTTGGTGCTACATTGAAGGGCTTCCGAAGCCAAGCAAGAGATCTTCCGAGAGTCTGAGGAACAACAGCTGAAGATATCTACTGAAGGCAAAAGCTGAAGTCAACTGCTGAAGACAACAGTTGAAGCCAAAGTCTATCTTCCGAAGACAAAGTCTGATGAAAGAGCTGAAGACAAAGTCAGCTTCCGAAGACAAAGTCTGATGAAAGAGTTGAAGACAAAGTCTGCTTCCGAAGACAAAGTCTGATGAAAGAGCTGAAGACAAAGTCTGATGAAGAGCTGAAGACAAAGTCTGCTTCCGAAGACAAAGTCTGATGAAAGAGCTGAAGACAAAGTCTGCTTCCGAAGACAAAGAAGACTCCAAGCCTCGGAAGAAGCAGTCTTCCGAAGTATAAGTACCTTCGAAGAAGTTATACTTCCGAAGCACTTTATCCTTCGGAAGACATTGCTATGTCCAGTAGATATAAGTATGGTCCCTGACAGTCTGCTGCAGACCTCTGATACAGCATGGCATCTTCCTAAAGAGCCATGTTATTGACCATACTTTATTCTACTGTTCACCTTTTTATGTTAGTACATGTTACCAACTTTAGTTGGTGACAAAAGGTAAGTCAGGGACATGTCCTGACTACCAACTCTCAGGCAAAATTCTGAAAGACCTCACCTAGAGTCTTGTAGTATAGATGTAAGGTTAGAGGTGTCCAGCTGGTATCAAAGTATATCCGGCTGTAGGTAGTATTATATATATCTTCTCCCTATAACTCTTTAGAAAAAGGTGATTTTGAGTCCAAGAGTCTTGTAATCCTTTGAGTTGAGAAGCAATATATAAAGTACCTTGAAAATTTACTTGCTGTGTTAATTTCTTACTGCTTGTTACTTGTTATATTGTTATCAACTCTTCATAGACTACTTGCTGAGTGTTGTTCACAGTGAGTTGAGAGAAAAACCACCCATAATCGATCCTGCAATTGGTATCAGAGCTCCAGGCTCTTGATTGTGAGATCTTACCATCCAAATCAACCTGTTTTTCACTCCTCACTACAAACCACTCACTCAAATGGCTGCTCTCTCCAAGGCTGATATGGAAACCAGTACCATGACCAAGTCCCCACTGATCACCCCTGAAGACTTTGACACATGGTGTATCAGAATGGAAGGCTTCATCAAGTGTCAAGATTCAAGGATGTGGGACTCCATTGTCAATGGTCCTTTCATACCAAGCACCACTTCTGCCACTGGTAATCGCATCATTCCAAAAGATGTTGATGATTACTCAGAAGAAGACAGGAAGAGAATAGAGCTAGATCAAAGGGCTATGACCTCTCTCCAAACTGCTCTCCCCAACTCCGTCTACAGACGCTTCAAGAAGTGCAAAACTGCCAAGATTTATGGGAAGCACTGAAGCTGATGTATGAAGGATCCAAGGAAACCCAAGAGAACAAGAAGGATCTCTTGAAGCAGCAGTTTGAGAACTTTACTTTCAAGGCTGGTGAGACCTTGACTCAACAATACTTCAGGTATGTTGAGCTAGTAGATACTCTGGAGGATATTGGAGTAGCTCTTGAGAACAGAGACATAGTTAGGAAGTTCATGTCTTCCCTTCCTAAACTATGGATACATTACTATGTTGTAATCAAGAGAACTTCGGACCTTAAGACTCCTTCTCTGACAGAGTTGTATGGTATCCTAAGTGCATTCCAGATGGAGATGAACATGCAGAACTCCTCTGGTCACTCCAATAACCAACTGAGTTCAGCCCTTCATGCGGTTGAAAGGGAAATCACGGAACCATAACATCAGTTGCTGTGTTACCCTGACAACTCACACAGCGGACCTTACATTACTCTACCTGAGACTCCAAAGTCTCAAAAGGTTCAACACAACTCCTCTCAGGATAGTTGTGCCTTTGTCTCTGGAAGTGGACACTTGGTGATTTTCAATACTGCTTTGATGATCTTGAGTGCTTCAGTCCAGATGATGTGGAGTATATGGATATGTCCAGCAGATGGCTCTTTTAACTTACAGAGCGAAGAAGTTCTTCAAGAGAACTGGAAGGCAATTCCCTTAAAACCCAGTCAACAGCAGGTTTGGGTTTGACAAAAGCAAAGCAAAGTGTTACAACTGCAACCAACTTGGTCACTTTGCTAGGGAATGCAAGGCTCCCAAGAACAACTCGGGAACCCCATAGGCCTCCACACATCCCACTGCCTCAAAGCATGAAGAGAAGTCAACTGAAACAGCTGCTGTGGCTCAAGAAGTTGACTGGAGCTTCATGGTACAGGATGTGACTCCTGCTCAAGCACTCATGGCCGGAACAGATGATGATCAGGTATATGAACATCTTTGTACTGCTGCCTGTATTGCTAAAGTTAAACTTTATAAGGATTACATTTCGGAAATCAGATCTGAGGTTGAGTCTTTAAATGTGCTAAAATCTGATTTTAAGAGAGCTGATCTGACTATCAAAAGAAAATTGAGGAGTTAGAGAAAACTGTGTCTCTTTTAAAACATGAAAAGACTAATTATAAGACTCAAATTAAAGATCTGATATCCAAACTATCTGAGGTTCAAGCCCAGTTGGTCACAGCTGAGGCTCAATCCAGGAAGCAAGCTATTGCTGAGCAAAGCTTCCAAACTATTCTTGCATCAACCTCTCATTCCAAAATGTTTTATCAAAACAAAGAAGGGTTGGGAACCAATGAAATAGCTCCGCCACACTCTTATGAGTCTATTAGACTACCTAGATGTGGTACTGAAGAGCAAGAGGTTCCAACTGCTGACCCTTCTCCATTGGAACTAAAGGATGAGGCAAAAATAGTAGCCACCACAGGGGAAAACAGGAGGATAGACTCATCTCCACCTGTGAAGACCTAATCCTAACCACCAAGACAAGAAGAAGCAGAGCTAAAGCTGCTAGAAGGACTGCCAAGAAGGTTACAGAGTCCAAGCTTAAGATCGACCCAAAGCAAAAGGGTGTCTTCATTTCTGTCGGATTTCAAGTGGTAGGTACTTCTGACTCAGGAAAGGAGTGTAATACCAGCACTCCTGTCCTACTGAAGGATCAGAAGTTGAAAGGGAAAAGTTGCTGATGAAGAGAAGAAACCCAAGAAACAGCAACCTGCAAGTTCCCAGAAGACTAACATTGCCTGCATAATGTGTGGTCTGCACAACCACATGGCTAAAGATTGTTACTACAATCCAGCAAGCACACATTATGCAAATAATGTTAGAAAAGAAGGAGTCAGAGAAGGTTTCTCAGTTGGACCACTTCAAAAGGTCCAAATGATGAAAAAGGGAAAGTTGGTCTCGGAAGCCAAGTTGCTTTCGGAAGAAACTACTTCTTCCGAAGGGAAAATGACTTCGGAAACCAAACCTTCTAAGGTTCGGAAGAACAAGAAGGCTCCCTTGAAACCATCTAAGAAGAAGACTACTTCGGAAGAAAAGGTGGTGAAGGCTTCTTCCGAAAAGAAAGAAGCTTCGGAAGAAGGCCATGCTGCACAAGCTTCAACAAGCTCATCTTCAAAGATCAACCAAGGGATGGATTGGAAGATCAAGGAAGATGCTGCAGCCCAAACCTCTTCTTCAACAATGACCTCTATTGAACCCCAATGCATATCTTTTGGTTCAATTCGTTGGAAGAGCCCAAGACCAGCAAGGCTTGGGCTTCCAAACAAAACTAACCATCTCATCTTATGTGCAGGGACGTCCATTTGACAAGAACAACAATGTCTGGATTGTAGATAGTGGATGCTCCAGGCACATGACAGGGAACAGATCTCTCCTTCAACAATTCCAGAACTTTGATGGAGGGCCTGTCCAATTTGGAGGTGAGGCCGGAGGATATATTCTGGCAGAGGAAGTATATCCAATGGCAGAATAAACATTGACAAAGTTCACTTTGTCAAACAGCTTGAACACAATCTGTTAAGTGTTTCTCAATTCTGTGACCAGAAGCATCAGATGCTCTTCACAGAACATGAGTGCATTATCCTCAAACCAGGGATGACAATTCCTCCGGAATTGGTGCTTCTTAGATCTCCCAGTAAAAGGGGATATGTACAAGCTGGATATGAACAATGCTTCTCCTATGGGTGAAGTATCATGCTTTCTTTCCAAAGCTGATAGTGATGAGTCAACACTATGGCATAAACGCATGTGTCATGTGAATTTTAAAACAATGAATAAATTGGCTAAAAATAACTTGGTACATGGTTTGCCTAAAAAGGAATTTTTCTGCAAAGATAACTGTGTTGCATGCCTGAAAGGGAAACAACACAGATCATCTCATAAATCCAAATGTGTTAACTCTATCACTACTTCATTACACTTATTGCACATGGATCTCTTTGGATCCACAAGTATAATGAGCATTGGAAGGAAATCATACTGCCTTGTGATAGTTGATGATTTTACAAGATTTACATGGGTATTCTTTTAAGAAGTAAAGATGAAACTGCTGAAACTTTAAAATCTTTTATTCTTAAAATAGAAAATCAAATTGATCACAAGGTTAAGATCATTAGAAGTGATCAAGGGACTGAGTTTAAGAACTTCGTTCTTGACTCATTCTGTGACTCAAAAGGGATTGCCAGACAATATAGTGCTCCCAGAACTCCTCAACAAAACGGTGTTGCTGAGAGGAGGAACAGACACTTATTGAGGCTGCTCGGACCATGTTAGCTGATTCAAAGCTGCCTCTAACATTCTGGGCAGAGGCAGTCAGCACTGCATGCTATGTGCAGAACAGAGTTCTTGTAGTTAAGCCCCATGGAAAAACCCCTTATGAGTTATGGAACAAGAGGCCACCATTCATTGGCTTTCTAAGGTCCTTTGGCTGCAGGTGTACCATACTTAACACAAAGGACAACTTAGCAAAGTTTGCTGAGAAGTCGGATGATGCTATCTTTATTGGATACTCTTCTAGCTCTAAAGCTTATAGAGTATACAATATCAAGAATCAACAATTTGAGGAATCATCCAATATAGTTGTTAATGAGCACACTCCTTGTGTTAGGGGGAATGGACCTGAGTATATCTTTGATTTAGAATTGTTTCCAAACTATTCTAAACCATCTTGTGAGAATGTTTCAGCTGGAACAGGTGCTCAAGAGAATGCTGATGCTGATACAAGTCAACTGTTTGAGCTTCCCAGACCTCTTCCAAATTCTCCAAGAGCTGAAAGGCAACAAGCTTCAACCATTCACAGATCTGATAGTGTAACTATCTCCAGGAATAATGAAGCTTCAACAAGTGAATCACTTGATCAATCTCAAAGTTCTTCAGGTGATCCATTACAACACCAGGTTGAGGGAAGTAGTATTCTGAAGGAACAGGTAACTATTAATCCTACTTCACAACCAACCATTGATGATGTTTCTCAATCATTCAATCAGTCCTCATTGAATGACTTTGAAACAGTAGTTGGATAGAGTGATCTAGTTCCTGATCAGAATATGTCTAACCTAGACTTATCTCTGCAACTGGAAGTGATTCCTCGTCTTAGGATTCACAACACTCATCCAACTAAGAACATCATAGGGAATGTCTCTGAGGGTGTGAGAACAAGAGGACAAACTCATCATGGGAATGTCTGCTTGTACTCATGCTTCTTGTCTCAGATGGAACCAAAGAAGGTAGAAGATGCCTTAAAGGATAGTAGTTGGGTTGAATCGATGCAGGAGGAGCTGCTTCAATTTAGAAGACAAAAGGTCTGGAATCTATACCCACTACCATCTGGTCAAGTACCCATAGGCACTAAATGGGTGTTCAGGAACAAGAAAGATGATAGAGGCTTGATTATCAAGAACAAGGCAAGACTAGTAGTTCAAGGATACACCCAGGAGGAAGGAATCGATTATACTGATGTCTTTGCACTTGTTGCAAGACTTGAGGCAGTTAGGATCTTCCTTGCTTATGCTGCATCCAAGAACTTCACAGTCTACCAACTTGATGTCAAGTGTGCTTTTCTATATGGGGATATAGATAGGGAAATCTATGTATGTCAACCTCCAGGATTTGAAGACCCACAGCACCCCAACTACGTGTGCAAACTGGATAAAGCTCTATATGGGCTGCACCAAGCACCTAGGCTGTGGTATGAGACCTTGTCTCAGTTTCTCCTGAAGAATGGATACACTAGAGGTACCATTGACAAGACTCTTTTCATCAGAAAGAGTGGAGAAGACATTTTGCTTGTACAAGTCTACGTTGATGACATCATATTTGGTTCTTCAAACGACCAAATGTGCAAGGACTTTGAAAGCATAATGAAGCAGAAGTTTGAGATGAGTTCCATGGGAAAATGGACTTTTCCTTGGAATTCAGGTGAAACAGATGAAGGAAGGGTTCTTCATCAGTCAATCTAAGTATGTCTCAGACATCTTAGATAGATTTGAAATGAAGGATTGTAAACCAGCCAAGACACCCATACCCAGAAACCATAATCTTTGCCCTGACCTTGAGGGGAGGATACTGATCAACATCAGTATAGAGTAATCATTGGTTCTCTGATTATCTCACTGCTAGTAGACCAGATATCATGTTTGCCACATGCATTTGTGCAAGATATCAGGCTGCTCCAAAGGTGTCTCACCTAGCTGCTGCAAAGAGAATCCTCAGATACCTCAAAGGAGCACCTAAACTAGGTCTCTGGTATCCAAGAAATAGTGATTTTAATCTCTATGGATACTCTGACAGTGACTATGGTGGCTGCAATATTGACAAGAAATCAACATCAGGAGGATGTCAATTTCTTGGTGGAAGGATTATCTCATGGCAATGCAAGAAACAATCCTGTGTCTCTACATCAACTGCTGAAGCTGAATACATTGCTGCTGCTAGCTGCTATGCTCAACTGCTATGGATTCAAAATCAGATGTTAGACTATGGATTCAACTTCATGACTACTCCTATCCATATTGACAACAACAGTGCTATCTCCATTACTGAGTATCCGGTGAAGCACTCCAAGACAAAGCACATTGATATCAGGTATCATTTCATTAGAGATATTCATGAGAAACAGCTGATAAAGTTAATCAAAGTTGACTCAAATGAACAATATGCTGATTTGTTCACAAAGGCATTTGATGAACAAAGATTTAAGTATCTCATATCAGCAATTGGGATGATAAACATTGAATAACTACCTCTTTTGAAAACCTTTTTAATATGTAAAGTCTTGTGTCAATACAATTTAAGCCCTGTTACAAAAGATCTTTAAATTATTCCAAGTGTAAATTCCTTCGAAGAGGAATTAACTCTCGGAAGATATTCTTGAATATCTTCCGAAGCCAAATTCCTCAATGGAAATTTTATTCTCGGAAGAGTTTTTGGTCTCGGAAGAAGCGATTGATCTTACATCAGATCTACTTCCGAAACTTATACAACTCTCCATTCGGAAAGACAACTTTACCTTCGGAAGCAATGCCTTGCTTCGGAAGATAAAGGGCCTTCAAAGGACAATTTTACCTTCGGAAGCAATATTGTGCTTCGGAAGAGAAATTGCCTTCGGAAGAAAATTACCTTCGGAAATGTTTTATCCTCGGAAGTAAAGGTTTTTATATGTAACGGATATCGTTTGGGCCCCACTCTGTAAAAAGTAAAGATTTTGTCCATGATGGTCAGATTATTTAAAATTATCCTTGCCGCCACTATCATTTCTCCGCCGTAAACCACCATACCACCCACAGTAACCCCAAACAGTTACCCTATTACCACCACTATCATAATTCACCCCTTTTAAATAATCTTGACTGATCAATTTCATCTTCTTTTACCACTTATAGCCCTAACTATTCCCTTCACTGTCAAACCTTCAATTTCACCCAAATTTCAAGCTTACCTTTTCTTCAATGGCGCTAAACCCTCAGCATAACCAAGTCGCATTACTTGATTCGTCAAGGGATGTCGACTTCACCCAAATCATCACCTTTCTTGCCGAATCCACATACCTCACTGCACTTACAGTTAACCCCACCGTATACTCCAACCATATGTCCGAATTCTGGAGCAACGGTCAAACTGCAGTTCTGAATGGGGTTCGAGTCCTGAGAACCCGCATTTGTGGCCAAGAGTTGTCATCACTGAACAGCTCATCAGGGAGCATCTCGAGCTCCACGATGATGGGGCTCCTACTGAGTTCCCCAAAGAAGACTTGGAAGGCACTTATATCCTCATGGGATATGGAGGAGATGTCAGCAGATCAACCGTGTACAAGTTTAATTTCTCTTACCATTGGAAGTTCCTGCTGCATATTATCCTGCATTGCCTCTCCAACAAATCAGGGGGTTGGGATCAAATCCCATATGAACTAGGATGCCTAGTTCATGGGTTGGTGAGGGGTCTTCGCTTCAACTACTCACGATTTGTGTTGACCAACCTTATCGGAAATCTGAGCAGGGATACATTCTTCATGTATCCCGATTTATTCAACACATAATCAACTGTGAGATGGAACCGAGCAAGCTTGTCTGCGCAGCTGCTCTTACTGTTCCACAAGTGAGACCTACCATCTTCAAGATACTGAAGAAGATGTCCACCAACTTCACTGGAAGGTACACTCCACTACCTCCAGAGATGACTGAGCGCATAGCTCCTGGTGACATCCCTGTTATCCCCACAGGTGATGAACCCACACCAGCAACATCCACACAATGCCAAAACCTTCTTTACCCATCAAAGCTACATATCAGAGACGTCCAAAACGAACCCTTGTTTAATCTACTCTGATTGAACAAACTCCTCCTGTTCACACCCAAAGGGCTAGAGTGGAATCATGGGCTCCCACTCAGTCCGAGGTCACACCATCCTTCACAATTGACCTCAATGTGGGTTTTGAGCCTCCTCAGTCTCAAACCCCTGAGCCCGAACCTCAAGCCTTAAGCCCACAGGGTGAGTCTTTACACTTCCCTGTGCAGCCTTCTAGGGACAGCCCCACCATAGGCTCAATGCCTGTAGACATTGATCTAGGTCCCGGGTCAGTAGGACTAACCACCCTCTTTCACTAACCTTTTACTCCACACTGATGAAGAGATTACATCTCTCCATGTCCATGAAGTTGATCTACAACACCCTCTAAAGATCAACAGAGCCAAGAGGGATCCCTTGTCTCTAGCCCCTATCAGAAGCCAATTACTGAGGTGAGTCCCACTGATGTGGGGGGGGACTCATGTAGACTCAGCTGCCACTACTCAGAGTCTCTCATTGAGCTCTCAGGACAGTGGTAACATAATTAGGACTGAGTCTACGACAACTTTGCCCATTGACATCTCTGAAAGAGATGACTCTGAGCAAAGGAAACCAGGGTGCCAAGAAGCCACATCTGGTGGTGAGAGTGAGCATACTAGGTATGTTATCTCATCTCCCCGTGATTCTTCTATGAAGATGAGGGAAGTATGCAACTAACACTTCAGTACTTGCTTTCTAAGGTCTCCAACCTGGAATCACAGGTGAGGATCTTAGAATCAAGGACTGCCACTCATCAACTTGAGATTAACACTCTCAAGGCTAAACTAGCTGAGAAACAGACGGAGAGGTCTGTTAGGCATGTACCAATTCAGGTCTCAATGACTTCTTCCTCTAGCTCATCTAGCTCTCAAGATGATGCTACCAAAAAGGGGGAGAAAGTTCAGAGACAAACATCTGAGGAACCACAGACCAAATTCGTTTCTTCCCAACTCATCATACTACCTGAGTCATCTCAATCCTTTCTAGAGAATGACTCAAAGATGCTTCAAGATCTCTATAGACTTTTCACAAAGTTTGTATTGAGATCATCCCTAGAACAGCCCAGCCCGACACCACACTTATATACTTTGGGGCTGAGGAGCTTCAAAGACTGACTGCACCTTCTACCACTGTGGAAGAAGTTGGTCAACCTAAGGTCCACATGGAACCCGAGATTAGCTTCGAAGGGGAAATGGGGACTGATGGCCCAGCAACTGAAACAGATGGGACAGAACTTGCAGCAGTCTCATCTTCCGAAGCTCTAGCTGAAGCTTCCGAAGCTTACATGGAAGCCTCGGAAGAACAAGAAAAGTCTTCCGAGGCCGAAATAGAAGCTGCGGAAGGCTTATTTCAGATGTCCGAAGAACTGACCATCACAGATGTTATTGCTGAAATAGCATCTGAGGTGAGCAGGGAGGACATTTCTGACATTCCCCAACCCAAACACCAGCTGAACTTCTCTCTCAATCACAACCCTCCATCCAAGAACCACCACAGTCAAGCACCACCAAAGACAAAGGAAAAAGAAAATTGACTGCGGAAGAGCTTCAGGAGGAGGAGAGGATTGAGAAGCTCCAAAAGAAAGGTAGGTTTCCTACTGAAAAGCTGCTAGCTGCTAGTTCTAAGGCAGCTGCAGCCAATCAGGACGAAATCAACCAAAGGAGAAGAACAGCACTCATTGACCAGCTCATCAGTCTAGGAGCTGCCAATGAGGAGATACTCCTGCTACCATTAGAGGAGTTGGTGTCTTTAGAGAGGTCAACCAGGCTAAAGCAAGAAGAACAAGCCAGGTTGACCTTGGAGAGGGAGAAGAAGAAAGAAGAGAAGCAGCCCTGAAGCTGAGAGAGGATAGGATTAAATTCCTACTCTAAGAGGCTTTAGTCATCCTGAACTGTCTCCTCATGATGATGACATGATCCTGCTGCTCCACAACAAAGAGCAGGATCAAATAGAGAAGGAAAGGAAGAGAGCTGCTAGGGAGAAGTTGAGGGAGAGGAAGAGGAGGGAGGAAGAGAAGGAGGTCACTGCCTCCAAGAAGTCCAATGACAAAGCCTGGATGAAGGACTATCTCCGGGCTCATGGCTTCTCTGGTAGGCAGGTGGGACCTATGTCCGAAAGGACACTCCAACGGATAGTCAGTGAAATCAAAGCTGACATCCGTCTGGGGAAGAGAAGGGAGATGTACAGGAGGGTAAAAGGAACGGTCTCAAACCCAGCCACTCAACCACAGCCACAACCCACACCAGAACCAACCCCTTTTCCCATCAAAACCGAACCCACTGATGAAACCTTCACCCCTCAACCACAACTCTACCCAAACCTACCACATCACCTCAACCACCCAAACTACCCATCCTAAAACCCAAGACACAACCCAAAACCACTAAACCTAAGTCTACCAAAAAAACCAAGACCATCCCCTCAGCCTCCTTAACATCTCTCCTTTGAGGAAATAAAGGAGTTCAAGACGAGGCTCATCAATGCACCACTTTGAGCAGCATCTCCTGTGAGGGAGAGCTTATCAACACACCTATGTTGATAACTCTTCAAACCCCTCACCCTAGGCCAATTTCTTGAGTTGCCTAGAAACACCTTGGGCCAGGCTGCAAGACTTCTTGGTCTTAATTCTGATACCCTCAATGCTGAGGAGAAGAGACTAAGAAGGAGACTGGTGACTCTGCTGGATACCAGGAAAGAGGACAGGATTTCTGGTCAATCTCCTGGACCTAGAAATGCTATAATCCAGTGGAGGTTCGATGAACCTTCTCACAACTTTGTTGTGGAAAGGGAGAATGGTGAAACCAACAGGCTTAATGCCACTTCTCTACTGCATCTCAGCAGATTTGATCTTGCTGAGCTTGCAGAGAGAGCCATTCTCCCACTCCAATCACCTCTCTGCTGCACATATCAGAAACCATATCAGCGGTCTCCACTTGGCTGAACAAAGTAGAAGAGCCAAGATTGAAGAAGAGTTGAAGTTGTTGAAGGAGTGGAAGACAAGGAAAGACCAACCACCAAAGGCACAGCCTTTCTACAAATGGTGGAAGGTCCTGAATTGGAACCAATAGTTCGATGGGAATATGACTATACTTCCCATCAACTAAATCTTTTCAGAGGGCCACAACAGAGGGTACACATAATCCAAGGTCAGAGTAGAGGTTCTGTCCACCAAGGATCTGTACAAGATTCTCAGCACCACAGCAGGAAAGAATGAAGACACTGATAAACACTTACTTTCCTTGGTGCTGAGAGCTTTGAGAAGAAGAGAGAAGTGAAGTTTTGGTAGCATCAGCCTAGGGGGGTTTGTTGGATCATGATAAGGCTGGTGCAACCAAAACACTTCATAGTCACTTTTGGTGCTACATTGAAGGGCTTCGAAGCCAAGCAAGAGATCTTCCGAGAGTCTGAGGAACAACATGAAGAATCTACTGAAGGAAGGCAAAAGCTGAAGTCAACTGCTGAAGACAACAGCTGAAGCCAAAGACTATCTTCCGAAGACAAAGTCTGATGAAAGAGCTGAAGACAAATCAACTTCCGAAGACAAAGTCTGATGAAAAGTTGAAGACAAAGTCTGCTTCCGAGACAAAGTATGATGGAAAGAGCTGAATGACAACAAAGTGATGAAAGAGCTGAAGACAAAGTCTGCTTCCGAAGACAAAGTGATGAAAGAGCTGAAGACAAAGTCTGCTTCCGAAGACAAAGAAGACTCCAAGCCTCGGAAGAAGCAGTCTTCCGAAGTATAAGTACCTTCGGAAGAAGAGTTATACTTCCGAAGCACTTATCCTTCGGAAGACATTGCTATGTCCAGTAGATATAAGTATGGTCCCTGACAGTCCGCTGCAGACCTCTGATACAGCATGGCATCTTCCTAAAGAGCCATGTTGTTGACCATACTTATTCTACTGTTCACCTTTTTATGTTAGTACATGTACCAACTTTAGTTGGTGACAAAAGGTAAGTCAGAGACATGTCCTGACTACCAACTTTCAGGCAAAATGTCTGAAAGACCTCACCTAGAGTTTTGTTTATAGGATAGATGTAGGTTAGAGGTGTCCAGCTGGTATCAAAGTATATCCGCTGTAGGTAGTATTATATATATCTTCTCCCTATAACTCTTTAGAAAAAGGTGATTTTGAGTCCAAGAGTCTTGTAATCCTTTGAGTTGAGAAACAATATATAAAAGTACCTTGAAAATTTACTTATTGTGTTAATTTTCTTACGGCTTGGTATTGTTATATTGTGATCAACTCTTCATAGACTACTTGCTGAGTGTTGTTCACAGTGAGTTGAGAGAAAAACCACCCATAATCGATCCTGCAGATACATTGCCTACAATTTTCACATATAAGTATATCACCAATAGCATGTAAGATAGGCTACTAAACATAGTCAATAATGCACTTAGAACGTTCACATGTATATTGTTGCACATATAATTCTATTATGCATACTACATGTGGGTAAGCAATATATTATGAAAGTAATAAACTAGTCAATTGAATCATAAAGAACATGTATGTAACATCAAATGCACACAAACCCTAGTAGTATCCATCCTACATGAAGGTTATTAGGTTATAGTCTAGGTCAAGGGCTCCACCTAATTCTCTATAACCAGGGCTTTAATACCAATCTGTCACACCCCGCTTATAGCAGAAACACAAGGATGTAACGGACGGGATCATCATAACACATTGTTAATTAATAGATATGCAGTAAATGATAAAAGTCAACGTGTCATGACGTCACCCGACACAAATGGAGATTTGTGTCTTAGTTAGTCAATTCCACGACAAACATAGTCATACAAACAATTAAGTATAAATCCACAACCGGGAAACCAGTGAATATAAGTGAATAATAAAAGTCAAAGCAACTGTCAAAGACATTCAATGAGTCTAAGTAGTGCAATCCTAAGGTCGTCACTAAGGCAGCATCCTTAGCTATCCTCAATGATTGTTACGTAAAAAGATATGCTCAAAAGGTCAACATATTGTTGGTGAGTTCATAGTTTAAATAGTAACCAAAACTTGATGCTGTGTAAAAGTTTGCTAGGACATGAGTGCATACAGTTATAAGCAAGTACTATCACTTGTAAACATGAGCATCACAACTAAGCCTACGACGTACACACAGAACTTGTCGGAACAAATTCACTCTAGGGCTCGTACCTGGCCACTGTAGTCCCAACTAGTATACTAACAAACAAGGGTGCGGGCGTCAACCCAATAGTACTATCAATACCTGTCCGTCGGCTCCAACACGGAGTTAAATAGTTGTGAATAAAGAATCACACAGACAACTCATGCTGATGTCAGATAAATACTTACAAAACCGTAAACACAACAGTCCCAAAGATTGAATAAAGTAACAACATAAAAAGGGTGAGCATACTTTCCCCAAGTTTATAATAATTATATGAAAACGGGGCTGCGAAACTCACCTTGAACAGAGACGAAATACCGAAAGAAGTTGATAAACTTCTACTAACACAAGCGAGCCAAAAGTCAAGCACCTATAGTATAAATAATGTAATTATAAACACATCTGATAACATTGTACGTTCTATCTCGTGTTAGTTCGGGTTTATTGTGCGACTCGCAAAAGAAAAAGAGAAAATAATATATATTATATATACAAATTTTAATTACTCGCATGATTAGAACGTGTATAAATATATATTTATACCAGACATTATTTATCGCATGATTAGACGTTATATATATATTACATATACATACATAATATATATATACATATACATATATATATACATATATACTTATTATAATATATATTATATATATTGTCTATTCATTCATAAACATACGCGCCATAACATTACTCGAACCAGTACACATATATGTACCTGTAACAAACACATAAATATGTGTGTTCATATCGACACATAATTATATGTACACTCTTTAAACAAACTACACATACACTCATTTTATATTAACATATATGAATATTTATCGAAACGAACCTCCACACATGATCATCATCTCATCAACTCTCACACACAAACTATTCATACAAACACACCTGTGCATACACATGACCATACACATCCATATATGCTACATACATACTATATAACACACCAACCATTCACACACACTATTCACACACATATGCCATTTATACACACACACATTATATATAAACTTACCCAACACACACACCCCACACACTCACGACACACACACACACACACACCTACCTATTCTACACATACCACACCTTCTTTCATCACACACATATACAAACACACGTACACAAATATGCATATACATATACATCCGTAAAGTCGCTGGACGATGATGAACATCCGCGCGTGTTCTTGACGGAAGGATAAACAACCAAAAGATAAACACAAGTACGAATGATAATTAATGATTTTTATTGATAAAACATAACGATTTTAAGCTCGTTACAACTTAAGAATCAAGACTTTTGGTAAGGGAAGATCGAGCATGATCTCCCCTCTCATCCGGCAGCGGCCTGGGCGCGGGCACACTCTCTAAAACCCTTAGGTTTCTAAACAATGAAATGGTATATATATAGGCCGACCCATATTAGATGCGACTGCGCCCATTCGTGCGATTGGACCATGCGTATCGTTCAATCGTACGGCTGGACCATTCTTATGGCTCAGTCTTACGAATGTCCCAATCGCATCTCTCAGTCGCACGACTGGTCCATTAGCATGACTCAGTCGTACGACTGGTCTCATTCGCATATGCTCCTGCGAATACCCAGTTTCATGTGTTACAAGGTGTATAACATTAAGCCTAGACTATTCATCAAGCGATGGACACACTATATATGACAATATATGCCAACACAATCGTACACACTACCACACATATAAATGTTTACAAACACACAATCCATATATATACATATACAATCACACACATGATTTGCCAATAAAACCTGTAGCCATGCTCGGCTCAGGTCGACACGACTACCGCAACGATAATCCCGAACGTAACCGATAATATGAATGTAATGAAACGAGGAGGAAAAAGAGTTTGATTACCTGCTGTGTCGAATACTACATACGACGAGGAGCGACGGTGGTGTCAGGGTGCCGAATATATTATCGCGGCCTATGAGGGGCACTCCACCGCGTTCGGTCGCGAAGAGAAAGGTGGTTCACGGCTTTGATGGAGGGGGGTGAAAGAAACCGAGTAGGGTTTCGGCGGTGGTCACAAGCACATATATATTTTTTTACACATTTTGCACATGAGTCCCTCAAAAATAATATATTTAATTCCTCATGTTTATATAAATGACAATTTACACCCTCAACTTGTTATTTATATTCCGTTTTATTTAATTTAAACCTTTAGAAACGTAACCCTTAACAATCAATTTAGGATAATTGTATACACGAGCTATGACATGCCTTGTTTATATGTTGACACGCCAAAAAAACTGAGGCGTCACGAGACCCAAACGACGAGATTTCCACAAAAGATTGTATATGTATGTGTATATATACATACTATTAATCTAAAATTATTTAGAATTATAGAATTTAATGCGACTAACTAATGGTCGCATTTGACGCAATTATGATAATATTAATTTCATAAAGTTATTAAGGTATTAATTGCTTAATAACGAGAGTTTAGGTAGATTAACGGGTCTGAAAGTGACGGATGTCACAGGAATGATGTTGATGTTATTAAGTATGAGTCGAGGATTTCGTTAAACCTATTCCATAACAAGAAATCCCAAGAATATCAAACTAAAAACTTGATATGATCAATCGATGTCCTTCCCCCTTTTCTCTTTTTAAACACAAGTTCTAGGGTTAAGGTTCTTAATAAAAGCTGTTTCCCATGTCTCAGATCTTTAAAACCAATCAATCAAATGGAAGTGAATTGATGGTTATAAACATGAGCTGATTATTTCATCAAAACCATTAACACAACAAGAAATTCCAAGAATATCAAACAAGAAACATGATACAATCAAATGAAGTTCTTCCCTCCTCTCTCTTTTTGAAAATAATACTAGGGTTAAGATTGTTCCAAATTCTAGAATATTATAAAAACTAGAGAAAACTAAATTCATTAACATCAAAAAATGAAAAAAAAAATTATAGAAGTATAAACAGAACTAACAGAAGTCAAACACGAAATGAAAAAAATTATATTACTTGATCGAGTTGTCGTGATTGGATAAAAAACAAGTTAACACTAATACTTAGCTACCTATAACTTGTTCGGATAAGTAAGAGTCATCTCCATAAAAAATTAGTGGAAAGTGAAAACTTTATATCCAAGATCTTGAAACACGAAATGAAAATTAAAAAAAAACAAATATTGGATTTTTGTTTAAGATGCAACTTAAATTAAACGTAAGCAGTTAAAAAAACAATGATTTTGATGATAGGTTTTAAACTTGTGAAAAAAAACAATCACTTTCATATTCAAGTTCAAAAATTCATATTTGGTTTCATAAGATATGATTAGGGCCATAATTTACAAGATCTGTTGATTAAAATGTTAATTATAAAACAACCTTTTAAGACTTGCTCGTTCACACAATTATTAAATAATTTATGCAAGAATCACTTACATAACAAACTGTTCACAATGGAAGAAAACCGAACGCGAACACAAGCATACGATACTTAATGATAAACAAGTTTTTAACTTTAAACATACTCATATTTAAAATTATTATGTCAAAAGAACATAACCAAAAACTCAATTGAAACTAAATCTAGTGTTTCATGTATAAGAACTCTCATCCCAAAAGTGATTACAAACATCGATATGCTTGAATCTTCAACGGTGGATTAGATGTTGTTAATGCTTGATTCGAGTAAAATCATGGTGATGGAACACTCAAAATCCCCATAGAATCGTCTAAACATCGTTAGTGTGAAGGTTCTATCGAAACCCTAGGTTTTGGTACTTAAATAATGCTAAAAGACCTAGAAATTTAGGAGCTTATTAAGGGCAGTTCATAGTGCGCGGGGTGTCAAAGCACTACGTGTTGGGTCTTTCCTAAAATTCAGATTTTCCTCAACAATGCGCTGGTGTCAGAGAACTGGTAGTGGAGCACTATGCGTTGGAACCTCGTTTTGGCCTTTTTGATCCTAATCCCTTCCTCGTCGCCTTATGAACGTCCTTGGTTCATTGATCTTTCAAGCACACATTAAGACATTCAAGTTGTGCTCTTTAAGCTCTAAACGCTACGACATACGCGCATCTCAAAATAATCTTGTTTCATATTCATAAACATATCAAAACACGAAATTAACTATGTTTAACGCCAAACAAATAACACCCAATCACTACTAAAACATAACCAAATACAAACTCATCTAGTTTTCACTAAATACATAAATAAAAGTACTTGTCCAACTACAATATCACTACATAAAATATCAACACATGGTATCTATTTTTTTCAAATACTTTTACACAAACTACTTCATGATGTTTTCTGCTAAGTCGTAACTCTCCTTGTGTGACACAGGATCTGATTGCTTCAAAATCTTAAACATTAAAACGAAAAGAAATAAATTTGATGAGTCATGAATTTTTGTGTGTCTCTCTCTCTCTCTCTCTCTCTATATATATATATATATATATATATATAAGGGATGGCTCCTGAGAAAATAATAGTTATGTGAAAACCAAAGAAAATCGCGAAAACCAATTACATAATTCATAATTATAAGTTATTTTAATTTTTAAAAATTATTTAAGTATTAGTATATATGTTGAACATAAATACGAGAATGAATAGTCTTACGTATACGTAACACTACGTTGAATGAAAATTGGTTACGTATACGTAACCTATCTGTGATGTATATGTATACCATACTACTGTTATTTATTTGATTCATACCCTTATTAATATACACACACAAATATAAATAGTAGTGATAGAAAATTTATAAATTATTAGACCGGTTTTATTAGTTTTCTCTAGCTTTCATATAACATTGTAGTTTTCTTAGGATCCCTCCTCTCTCTCTCTCTCTCACTATATATATATACATATATATACATATATACATATACATATATATACATATATATATAACATATATATATGTACATATAGATATATGTAATATATGTGTGTGTGTATATATATTATGTACATATATATATATGTATATATATGTATATATATAATGTATATGTATATATATATGTATATGTATATGTATATGTATAGTATATATATATATATTATAAGAGAGGCATCAAATGAAAACCTTGTTTATAATTAAAAACCATGTAAACCACCACTATCGAATCACATAATTATAGCTGATTTAACTTTATGCAATTATAATATATATATATTATAGATTTATATATAGATATATATATATATATATATATATATATATATGAATATATATATATGTATATATATGGTGTTATATATGGTATATATATATATATATATTTATATATACATATAATATACATATATACTTATACATATATATATATATTATAAAATATATATATATTATAGATATACATGTATACAGATATGTTATATATATATACATATATATATACTAAATAGATAAATACATATATATACACCTATATATACATATATGCATATATGTATATCTATATATATGTGTGTGTAGGGGAGGGTTTAAAAGAAAACCACTAACTTGTGAGAAAACGAAAGAAGAAAACTAATTTAAACCAATCATGTAATTTCTAACAATTTATTTATATTTTTTTAAAAGGGTGTTTAAGTAAATTCCACCCCTACTATTTTTGGTAATTTTATTTATTAAATTTTAAATTTCTTATATATCTCACCAATTACCATAACGATATTTGTGGACCTAATTCAAGAAGAATTCATCAAATCACCATATTAACCATGCCATCATCTACACATTGTCAATCTTCTTTGCTAGAGATCACCATATAGTCTACACATCATCACTTTTCTTGGAAGGATACTCGTACTTAAAAATATGTTGGACTTCCTTAGGTTTTTCCTATTTTTGAAGATGATTATGAAGATAAAGATGAAGATGATACCAAGATGAAGATGAAGATGATGAACCAAGATGAAGATAATGATTTGAGATGAAGATGATTACAAACATGAGATGAAGATATGATTCATGGTGAAGATGATTACAAACTTGATGAACATTAAAAAGACGATGATGAACACGAATAAATCAGCCAAAAATAGAACATCTTCCCCATCCATCTTTAATTTCATAAAAAGAGAACATCTTCCTGTTTCACATTCTTTCTTTTTTCTTTTGACAATCGTATTTCTTTGTAGTAACTTGAGTTACGTATATGTAACACTGTCTCCTCTTTATTTATGTTCAATATAGCGATACATATATGTAAGTTACAAATACGTAACACTCAAATATGATGTCAGCTAATGTTACAAAAACAATAGAAGACGTAGTATTTCATATATGTTATGAAAAGAAGAAGATAAAGATATGTGTTTTTTTATTATATTACATTTTAGTTTTTGTTCGTCCTCATCTTCATAAGTTACATATACGTTAGTAGGTTAACACATAGCTGCACATCCAGTAACTGTAATTTTTTTGTAGATTCTAGGGTACTTTTTAGTGTTACGTATTTGTAACTAATCAAGTTACACATAACCTAATACGTACAAATCAAGTTACATATACGTAACCACATCTATGATAAGTAAATTACTAAGTTTAATAAAATCTTATGCACTAGTTATATCTGTTATATTTACATATACATAAATGATAATGGTTGTCTATACATAGCAAGATTTATCAACATGAATTAGTTAGTTAGAAGATTGAGATTCGATTTCATGGTGAAATTAAAGCTTCATTATGTATATGTAACATAGTGCTTCATAAGTATGTAATAAGTGTTACACATACATAACACAATGTTACCTATTAAAATTGTCCATTGTTTAACATTACTATATATACGTAACTTAACCGGTGTTTATTTGTAAGGCCCCGATTCGGGCACCTCATAGTTGGTCATTCACAGCATTAATTACACAAATGTTACAAAATAATAGTTCAAAATAATCTTGTTACAAAATAATAGTTCAATACATTACGAAACAACACAGTATTATCATATATGAATGGATGTCAGTCGTGCCCGCCTAGTAGCTTCACCGTGTGCCATCCTCAGCAACATCTTTCCTGGCAACTGAAAAATGCATAAAAGTCAGCGTTGCTGAGTGAGTTCTAGTTTTGTAAATAAATATACTTTACTGTTAAGAAAACCATCCTTTACTTTTGCATGTGATCACACATCATACGTACACGTAGATAATATCATTATTATCTTCATCATTGTTCATTTCGTACTTTTATCATTATCTTTCCGAGTCTTTTGCGACTACAGAGTGCCTCACCTTATTGGCAATCTCAAGGATTGCACGTCATCCGAGTCTTTTACGACACAGAGTCGCTCACCTCATTGTCAATCTCAAAGATTGACCCTGTGTGCATCCTTCGGGGTAGCTAATCTGCATCACAGTTGAGTTAACGATAATATGGCCGTGCACCTCTTTACATCTGCTTGTAAGACTTTTGTTCATTCATTTACGTTCCACTTTTCTTTATAATTAATCTTTCACTTTATTAATGATAATACTTTCTGTCTCGATCATGATCATACCACGTAAAGTCATACAATAATAATATTAATAACATTAATAATAGGGTTAACAAAAATGATAATAATATAATAATAATATATAAATATAATAATAATATAAAATAATATAATAATAATAATAATAATAATAATAATAAGAATCATAAAAGCAGTCATGATTATGCTTGGAATAAGCATTTATTAACCCTAGTCAAACATCGTCCCAACCATAATTGCACAGACTCGCACAAATTTCTGAAAATAAATTCCAAGTGTTGGGCGCATGGGCCCTGTTCGACGCATGGGCCCTGTTCAGACGTTTTGGCTGCACTTGGTCATCATGAAAAATCTCCTAGACGGTTGGGCACTATTCGGACGCATGGGCCTAACTTAGACGCATAGGCCTAACTTAGACGCATGGGGCCTAACTTAGACGCATGTGCATTTAAGCGGTTGGGCACTGTTCGGAAGTCTAGGCCTACACTTATCCATTTTTCACTTAGACGCATGGAACTATTCAGACGGTTGGATACTTTGGCGTTTGAGGAATCCAGACACAGGGCCCTGTTCAGACGTTTTGGGCCCTGTTTGGACGTACGGGCTTACTTAGCCATCTAAGGCAACTTTCAGGGGGGTCTGTTCAGACGGTTGGGCATCAAATTTGCACTTAAACAACATAAATGAGTCCAAATTTGTCCTAAATCAAATTCCATGCTTAGTACTAACAGTCTAAGCATCATAACACATTCATAATCATAATCATGTCATCATTTCCCCCAAAACATACACCCATCCACATACTCGTTACACACACATTCAGGTACAAACATAATCTTATAAAAACACATACCATGCATTTTCCAGCCCCAATGTTTTAAAACACGTTAAAAAGGGGATTCTAGAACTCACCTTGTTTTGTTTTCGGGTTTGATACCCTTCTTTGAGCTTCCCAGCCTTTCTAGCACCTAGACACACACACACACTAAACCCGAGCACACATCAATATTTATAGGCACAAACTGAAACTAAAAACATGTAAACATCATAAATTCGAGATTTCTTACCAAAAACTTCGAGTTTCCCTTCTTCTACACAATTTCCGAGAGTTTCTGCCTCTCTCTCTCTCTAGAACCCGAAAGGAAGTAGTGTGTAGGCAAGTGTGGGCGGCCATGCCCACTTTTGTACCAACTTTTGATATTTTGCCTTTTTTGCCACTTTAACCCCTCTACTTGGTAAACTTAATATTTTCTTTCTTTCCTTTGCTTTATTTCTTTCTTTATACCTTTAAAAAACTAACTGGGTGTTACAAGTCCACCCCCTTATATAGGTTTCGTCCCCGAAACATATTATTCCTCAAACAGATGAGGGTAATGCTGCCTCATCTCTTCTTCATCTCCCATGTAGACTCGGATCCCTTCCTGTGCTTCCACTGTACTCGCACAAGAGGAACTACTTTATCCTCCTTAACCTCTTCTCCTTACGACCAATGATCGCACTGGTTGCTCCACGTAATTGAGCCGTTCATCCACTTTGATGTCCTCCAGTGGTACAATCATATCCTCGTCTACTAGACACTTCCGTAGATGAGATACATGTAATTTCGGGTGAATTCCACTTAACTCATCGGGTAGTTCTAACCTATAGGCCACCTCTCCTACTCGAGCAATGATTCGAAAAGGCCTATATACATTGGGCTTAACTTGCCCCGCTTTCTAAACCGAATGATACCTTCCAAGGTGAGACCTTTAACATAATCCTATAGCCCACCTGGAACTCAATCGGTCTACGCCTCTTATCGGCATACGACTTCTGTCTATCCTTAGCTGCCTTCATAATGGCTTTAATCTTTTCGAGCTTCTCCGTCGTAGCCTCGATCACTTCAATGCTCCCCAACTCCTTCTAACCAATAACCCAGCAAACGGGTGTCCAACATCTCCTACCATATAGCATCTCATAGGGTGGCATGCCAATGCTGGCATGATAACTGTTGTTGTACGTGAATCTTCTAATGGCAGATAGTCATCCCAACTTCCTCCGAAATCGATCACGCACACTCGAAGCATGTCCTCGAATGTCTGGATCGTTCTCTCAGACTGACCGTCAGTTTGAGGATGGTAAGCCGTGCTGCTATGTAGTCTCGTCCCCATCACATCGTGGAATTTCTTCCAAAACTTGGATGTAAAAGAGTGTCGCGATCAGACACAATAGACACTGGCAGACCATGATGAGCTACAATCTCCTTGATAAATAGATCCGCGAGCCTCTCAGAGGAATACGTTTATCGGTCGGTAGGAAGTGAGCACTCTTCGTCAAACGATCAACTATCACCCATATAGCATCATACCCTTTCGGGGTACGTGGTAGTTTCGTAATGAAGTCTATGGTGATATGCTCTCACTTCCATCGGGTATATCCAACGGTTGGATTTTCCCATAAGGCTTATGATGTCTGCCTTCACTTGCAAGCAAGTAAGGCACTTACTCACGTACTCCACTACATCACGTTTCATACTCGGCCACCAGTAGTCCTTCTTCAGGTCTTGATACATCTGGTAGCACCGGTATGAATGGAGTATCGAGTTTTGTGGGCTTCATCCATGATTCGCCCTCGTAGATCTCCATAACGAGGGATCCATATTCTCCCAAAGCAGGTTTTAACCCCGTGGGTGTTTTCTCCCAGATCTGCGACTAGACCTCTCATTCGTTCAGAGTCAGAGGCGATCCTCTTTCAACGCCTCAATCTGAAGTTCCTTCGCTTGAGTCATCACGTCCGAGGTCATCACTAACTGGTACGCCTTCACCCGAATCGGTTCGGGTCTCTGTTTTCGGCTGAGGGCATCGGCCACCACGTTGGCCTTGCCCGGATGGTAGTGGATCTCGTAGTCATAATCTTTGATGAGCTCAACCACCTTCTCTGCCTCATGTTGAGATCCTTCTGCTCAAAGAAGTACTTTAAGCTCTTGTGGTCGGTGAAGATCGTGCACTTCGTACCGTATAAGTAGTGCCTCCAAATCTTCAACGCGAAAACCACAGCCGCTAACTCCAGATCGTACGTGGGATAGTTACTTCGTGGGTTTTCAGCTTATGGGATGCGTAGGCTATCACCCTTCCACATTGCATTAACACGCAACCTAGCTAAAATAAGATGTATCCGAATATACCACTAAGTCTTCACTATTTTCGGGTAATGTCAAGATAGGAGCTTGTGTTAGTCTCATCTTCAACTCCTCAAAAGCACACTCCTGTTCTCGACCCCACATGAACTTCACATCCTTGTGAGTCAATTTAGTCAAAGGTGAAGCTATCTTGGAAAAGTCTTGAATAAACCTCCTGTAGTAGCCTGCCAATCCCAAGAAGCTACAAATCTCAGATGGCATCTTAGGAGACTTCCATTGCATCACGGCTTCACCTTTGTTGGGTCCACCATGATTCCCTCCGCATTTACCATGTGACCCAGAAATTGCACCTCGCGTAACCAAAAGCACACTTGGAGAACTTAGCATACAGCTTCTCCTTTCTCAACGTCTCCAACACTTCCCGAATGTGACCGACATGCTCTTCTTCGCTCTTTGAATAAATCAGGATATCATCAATGAAACACAATCATGATTTTTCTAACATCAGCCGGCATACTCGATTCATCAAATCCATAAAAGCAGCTGGCGCGTTGGTTAGACCAAAGGACATAACGAGAAACTCGTAGTGTCCATAACGCGTGCGAAAAGCTGTTTAGGAATATCTTGCTCCTTCACCTTCAACTGATGGTAGCCAGATCAAAGATCTATCTTCGAACCAACTGGCACCTTGGAGCTGATCGAAAAGTCGTCAATCCTCGGTAACGGATACCGATTCTTACCCTCAACTTATTCAACTCACAGTAGTCGATACACATCCTCATGCTACCGTCCTCTTCTTCACAAATAGAGACCGGAGCACCCCAAGGAGAGATACTCGGTCTGATGAAACCCTTATCAAGCAACTCTTGCAGTTGCTCCATCAATTCCTTCATTTTTGTCGGAGCCAACCGATTCGGTGCCTTAGCTACAGACTGAGCACCAGGTATCAGGTCGATCTGAAATTCGATTTTGCGATTCGGTGGTACACCTGATAAGTCCTCTGGAAATACATCGGGAAAGTCACACACCATCGGTACATCGGACAATTGTGGTGTTGTTGTGTCCACATCTTTCACGTAGGCCAAAAGCGCTACATCCATGCCTCATGTACTTTCCCGCCACCACCATCGAAATCACTTTCGGAATCATCGTAACTCGATCGCCGTATATCGTCACCGAACTCCGTCAGGCGCCGTCAGTTTAATCATCCTTTCGACACACGATATTCGCTCATAGGTTGCTAACCAATCCATCCCCAGTACTACATCAAATCCGCCTAGGGGCATCACATGTAACTTAGCAGCAAACCCACAACCCTCTAGTTCTATGGCGCAGTCCTTTATCATATCAGTACTCTAGTAGATTTACCAATAGCAGTTTCTACATCAAAGGGCTCATTGATACGTCTACTACTAACAGGCAATTAGCATAGAAAGTAGCAGAAACAAAACTCCTACTAGCACCAGAATCAAATAACACAGAAGCAAGAGTTTGGTTTACTAGAAACGTACCTGACACAACATCGGGGTCCGTCCTAGCCTCCTCCTGGTCATGGTGAAAGCTCTGGCGCTCGCCTTCTGCCTTCAGTTTGACCGTCTTCGCCCCCAGAGACCTCCACCCTCGGCCTCCTGCAATCCCTACTCATATGGCCCTCCTCGCCGCAGGTATAACACCTCAGCGCCTTACCGTCTCTGTAGATGTGGCCCGACTTCCACACTTGAAACACACATGATCCCCAGCCTGCACTCCCCCGTATGCTCCTTCCGCACTTGCCACACCTCTTGGGTCCCGAGCTTGATGACCCCACCCTACGGTCATCCATTCTCATCTTCTTGTTGTTCGGTACGAAACCACCACGCCCGAACCGCTTTCCGTTCCAGTTCCGGTCACCCCCACCGTCTTTGTCACCTCTACCACCGTCACTCGCTCTCATCATAGAGCCTTCTGGCCAAATTCACCGCGACCTAAAAGTACTTGGTCGTGGCAGCGATCAAGTGCCTACGAATGTCGGCTGGCAATCCATGGATGTACGATTGATCTTTTGGGACACCCGTGTCCCTGATCTGATACCAGTGTTGCCATCTGTTGAATTTGGTGGTGTACTGTTGGTGGGGCATGGTTCCCGCTCGAGTTGTAGGAACTCCCTCTCGATCTTATCGAGTTCCCTGTGAGGACAGAATTCCTCAATCACCAATTGCTTCAGCTCCTTCCATCGCATCTTCCCCGATGGCTCTGGCACCCTCAGCTTGGGCAATGTTGTCCCACCACACATAAGTTGAGTCCATAAAGGAGTGAGTCGCAAACTTCACCTTCTGGTTTTCACGACACTCATGATTTCCAACACCACTCCACCTCCCTTACCCAGTGGTGAGCGGCAGCCGCATCGCCATTGCCATCGAAGGTAGGGGACTTGCACCTTTGGAATGCCCCATAACTGCACCCTTGGTAGTCACCCCACTACTCGTCCTCTTCTTCGTCAGACAATACAGTCATAGGCTCTGGTCGTTCCTCCCCCCTCTGCTTTCCTTGCCCATTGATCCATTCCTATTCTCCTTCTCCTTCCTCTCCTCGCTTCTCACAACAATGACTTCCGTCACCACAGACGGTTAAAACTGTCTGCATGACCTGGTGTACTTCATCAGCAATCGCCTCCCTAGCTGAGGCGTTCAGGCTGGCATTCTCATTCTCCTCACTTCGTTCCATGAACTCAGGGTTCTCACGAGCCGTCTCAGGAGCCTAGCACACACTCCTAGTCACACACCCGTGGCCGACCTCTGCCTTGAAGCCTGGAAGACTTCTGTCTAACCATTTCCTAGACGCTATAAGATTCAAACACTAGCACGGTCATTCAAGGTAATAGCTCAATTTATGTCAAGTATAGTAAGTCCCTAATGACAATGGCCAGTTATGATTAACCACTTACTTACTCTTCAGACCCCAAGCATTTCCTATCCTGACTACATCAGTATCTAAATCTACTAAAAAACACATAAGTCAAATAGCACACGCACATAATATTGATTAACTTTAAGAAAAGAAATACCTGATGGCACGTAGCTACTCAGGCTGACATCCCTCCTTCTGTCCCATTTTCAGTTTAAGTTTAGGTTTATTTTGAAATTGTTTACCAATTTCACTTAAACTTTGGCTCTGTGATACCAATGTAAGGCCCCAATCCAGGGCACCTTATAGTTGGTCATTCACAGCATTAATTACACAAACGTTACATAATACAAATTTAAGTAGTGGAATTTATTTTAACAAAAGCCAACCATTTCATTATAAACTCTTGTTAAGCAATACACCATGGTCTAATCGTGTTACAAATAATAGTTCAAAGCATTACGAAACAACAGTATTATCGTATATGAATGGATGTAGTCGTGCCCCGTCGAGTAGCTTCACCCGTGTGCCATCCTCAGCAACATCTCACCTGCCAACTGAAAAAATGCATAAAAAGTCAGCGTTGTTAGGTGAGTCCTAGTTTTGTAAATATATATATACTTTACTTTTGTTTAAGAACCATCCTTTACTTTTGCATGTGATCACACATTATACGTACACGTAGGTAATATCATTTATCTTCATCATTCGTTCATTTCGTACTTTTATCATTATCTTTCCGAGTATTTTGCGACAAAGAGTCGCTTACCTCATTAGCAATCTCAAGAATTGCATTTTACCCGATCTTTTGCGACAACAGGGTCGCTCACTCATTGGCAATCTAAAGGATTGCACGTCATCCGAGTCTTTGCGACACAGAGTCGCTCACCTCAATGTCAATCTTAAAGATTGACCCTGTGTGCATCCTTCAGGATAGCTAACTCGCATCATAGTGGAGCTAACAAAACAAGGCCGTGCACTTCTTTACATCTGCTTGTAAGACTTTTGTTCATTCATTTACGTTCACCTTCTTTATCATTAATCTTTCACTTTATTAATAATAATACTTTCCGTCTCGATCATGAACATACCACGTAAAGTCATACAATAATAATATTAATAACATTAATAAGGGTTAAAAAAATGATGATAATAATAATAATAATGAATCATAAAAGCAGTCATGATTATGCTTGGAATTAAGCATTTAATAACCCTAGTCAACATCGTTCAACCCTAATTGCATAGACTCCCATAAAATTCCTGAAATAAATTCCAAGTGTTGGGCGCATGGCCCTGTTGGGCGCATGGGCCCTGTTGCATGGGCCCTGTTCGGGCGCATGGGCCCATGTTCGGACGCATGGGCCTGTTCGGACGCATGGGCCCTGTTCGGACGCATGGGTTTAGACGTTTTGCCTGCACTGGTCATCCTGAACAAATCTCCTAGACGGTGGGCACTATTCGAACGCATGGGCCTAACTTAGGACGCATGGGCATTTAGGCAGTTGGGCACTGTTCGGACGTCTGGGCCTACACTTATCACTTTTTTTTTCACTTAGACGCATGGAACTTCAGACGGTTGGATACTTAGGCGTTTGAGGAATCCCAGATGCATGGGCCTGTTCAGACCCTTGAGCCCTGTTAGACGTACGGGCTTACTTAGCACATTCTAAGGCAACTTTTAGACGGTTGGGCATCAAATTTGCACTTAAACGACATAAATCAATCCCAAATTTGTCCTAAATCAAATTCCATGCTTACTAATAACATTCTAAGCATCATAACACATTCATAATCATAATCATCTCATCATTTACCCCCAAAAATACACCCATCCACATACTCGTTCACACAGACATTCGGGTACAAACATAATCTTATAAAAAACACATACACATGCATTTTCCAGTCCCAAATTTTTAAAAACACGTTTAAAAAGGGGATTCTAGAACTCAGCTTGTTTTGTTTTCGGGTTTGATACCCTTCTTTGAGCTTCCAGATGTTTCTAGCACCTAAGACACACACACATATACAACCCGAGCACACAATCACATTTATAGGCCATAACCAAAACTAGAAACATCTAAAACTCATAAATTCGAGATTCTTACCCAAAAAACTTCGAGTTTCCTGCTTCTTCTACAATCTTCGAGAGTTTTTCTGCTCTCTCTCTAGAATCGAAATGGAAAGTAGTGTGCAGGCAAGTGTGGGCGGCCATGCCCTCTTTTGTACCAACTTTTGATATTTTGCCTTTTTGTCACTTTTAACTCCTCTACTTGGGTTAACTTATATTTCTTTCTTTTCCTTTGCTTTTATTCTTTCTTTTAGCTTTAAAAAAAATAAGGGTGTTACATTATTTGTTTATCATTTTAATCATTTATGTTTGGTTCTTTTATATACATTTTAGTATCATTTAGTGTTAATTTCCACTAAAATATTAATAAAAGGAGATAGAGTTATAAAATTTGGTTACAATTTGAGGGAGTGGGAGAGGTGAGTGATTTAGGGGTTTACTTAACTAAATGAAAGTTTCCATATAGTTTAAACATGTGTTTTATATTTTATACTCTTAAGACCTTATAATAAGTCCTTCAAACACCATTTATTTACAATTTTGTCATTATATGATCTCAACCATTGATTACATAAATCAATGGTGGATAAATGGTTTTTTTGGTTTTCTTGTAAATATTGTTTTTCTTATGAACCCTCCCCTATATCTGTATAATACACACACACACACACACATATATATATGTATGTATGTATATATGTATATATATATACACACACACACACACACATATATATACATATATATATATACATATATATGTATATATATATATGTACACACATACACACACTATATATAGACATATATATTACATATATATATAAATATATATATATACACACACACACTCAAATATATATATATATATATATATATATATATATATATATATCAAATATATATATATATATATATATATATATATATATATATATATATATATATATAAATATATCTATATATATAATATAGAATGGGTTCTGCTAAAAAGACAATTTTGCTTAAAAAGTCTAGGAAGGTTTGTTGTAATGACAAGGGATTTATGTATATGTTAACTGAAAGGGTATATTTGTAATGAGTCATTGCGTTAAAAGGGAGTTATATTCAGTTATATTTATAAGCCGATTTAGGGGATCAATTGATTTGAATACGCTAATCATTTTCAATGGATGATTCTGATAACATATTTATCTAAATCGAGAGCAAGGTGGGCGAAGAATTGGAGAAGAAAATGGCAAATGCTTTGATAGATGGAAGGAATGGTTTGTTTTTTATGATGTATTTTAATTGTTGTTTTTATCTTGTGCATACGATTTGGGTAATGAATTATATAAGATGGCTTTATTCATTCGAGAGGCAAGCCAATTTAATTGTTTTTGTTAGTATTTAGTAATGCTCCAAATGGGAGATGCATTGTTGAATATGATTATCTAGATTATTTTTATGGATAAATGTATGTGAGGCCATAATTTTTATGAATTGTGCATGTATATTTTGTTCGGTGCGTATTGATGTGTTTTTTTGTGGACGTATATTTTGTTCAGTGCGTATTTGATGTGTGTGTTTTTTTTATGTATTGTTTCAATTATCTAATCTATCCTATCTAATAAACAAAGGTTTTTTATGTCACAGTCACTCTCTTAAACCCCCCTCTACCACGTGTCATTCTCTCAGCCAATATCCATTGCTATTCTCATTCTCGCCTCTCTCCTATTAAATGATTACCTTAATTACTAATAACACGATTTAACATTTTTTTGATTTAATAAATTAATAAAGAGATTTATTATTAATGTTATTTCTAAATAAATAATTTTTTTATAAAATAATAATTTATTTAAAGCATAAGAATTTTTTTAAAATAAGAAATATTTAAATTAGTATTTTTAAAAAGTTATTTTTTTAAAATCAAAATAATTAAATTTAAGAGTTATAATAAAAAAAATTTATGATATATAAATTTGACATTTTCTTGATGAATTCATATGAAATGTAACCACACAATTTCTTTTTCATAAACTAATAATAGCGTAGAAAACATTCAAACTCATATAAAAGCTAACAAATAATATTCGTAAATCAATTTCATGGGTATGGTTTCGTGATTTAAAACTGAGAAATAGGGACTTATTTTTTAGAACTTAAAATTCCTTTAAAAAAAAGAAAGATTTGAGTTATTCTTATTAGTATTGAATATTAAAAACATAGTAAAATAATCTTTCTAAACCAAACCCTAAATCAATTTAACCGAAAAATCAATTGTTTTTTTTCTAATAATAGATTAGAATATATTGGTTTATAACTCTCAATTACACATTATAAATGAAATATTAAAATTATAACTCTCAATCTCTTTACATAGGTTTTTTTCTAATAATAGATTAGAAATATATTGGAGTTATAACTCTGTATTCTTAATGTTGCATAGGTTTTTTTTTTTACAATCTCTTTACACCAGGACTCGCATTTATAAAGAAAACAAAACTTCATTCTATTTGTATGTTGCATGGCCTTCAGATGTGTTGGAAGGAAGTTGCTACACTATGTAACACACTTTTGTGATCTAGGGACTAATTAATGTACAGATCATGGATGTTATTTTTTAATTAGTATTTAATTAGTTAAGTTTTATATATGATCATTAAGTAACTTTTAACCTGATCAACAACTACTCATGGAATTATACCACCTACATCGTTAATCATACTTGATATGGAACCGTTCATAGCTTAACAATCCAAGCTCAATGAACTGGAGCTATTTATTAAGGAGATAAAAATTACAGAACTTGATATGTAGTGCTAGATGGATCCTAAGATCATCTATTCTAATAAACTAAGGTTTTTGAGGACGCATGATACAATATTATGCATTCTCGTGTTGAATTTTCTAACTAAACGTATATACACATTTTAATTAAATAATTTCAACAATTATTACAATCATATTCTCCTTTACTTATTTGAATTTTTATTTTTCTTTCCTGTATTTCTTTCTTTCATATTAGATTAATAATATTTTTTATTTCTTAATATAGTCAAACAACCTATAAATTTCCAATATAAATTCTAGAGTAAATCTCGGTTTTGGTCCCTGTGTTTTGCAAATTGACTCCACTTGAGTACCAATGTTTATTTTGTCTCCATTTGAGTACCAAATTTAAAAAAGTTGTCTGTTTGAGTACCAAATTTTAAAAAGTTGTCTGTTTCAGTCCTTTTGACTAACGGTGTTAACATTTTCTGTTAAATTTTTTAAAAAAGACCAAAATACCCCTAAGGGCTATAAAAATATCACCATCTCCACCACACACCACATACCACCACCACCACCACACACCACCGCCACCACACACCACCGCCACCACACACCACCGCCACCACACACCACCGCCACCACACACCACCATGGAAAAGCTGTCGATTGGCTGATTAAGAAAGCTAAAACCGCCATTGATAAGCTCGTAGAGCTTCCGCCATGGACGCCCACTGCAACAACGAACCCTAATTCCACTTCTTCTACGAATTTTGAGCAGAACCCTGATCAATTGGATCGATTTGAGCAACACCCAGATGATAGAATTGTTGATAATCAATTGGGGAATTCTCAAGATTCGAGCTTTTTATCTCCGTCGCCTGATTCGACTCAATTGCTGATACGAGGGCAGCCACAATCAATAGCCAAAACACAAAACACCTACATAAAGGTAGAACTGAAAACCCTAAAAGGGGATCATAGAGATAGAGAAACAGAGGTGGTCACACATACGCGGTGGAAAAAAGAAGCAACCGGAGCCCGACGCCATTGATGAAGTCGAAGAGCTTTTAAAACTAACACAAGATGACCTCCTCCTCAAACTATCCCTCAATTCCCACATCAAATCAAAAACCCAATCCTCATTCAATTTCGCCCCTGAACCCTCACACTCCAACGCAATCGATCCAGATCTCGATCGCCGATTTGAAGCTCTCAGATCCAAAACACAACCCTAAATCGAAACCCACTTCTGCCCATGAAGATGTCGATGATCTGTTCGCCTCGATTCGCTGCTCTTAAAGCCCCAAGTGCGACAGCTGCTTCGGGCTCTGCGAGTGGAGAGATGAAGATTGTGAGAGGTGGTGATGTTGAAGAGGATGATGAAGAAGATGAGGTGAAGAAGATAGAGAAACAGAGGCAGGGCAGCAACAACCTCCACCGCCACTGCCATACGCGGTGGTGTGTGGTGGCGGTGGTGTGTGGAGGCGGTGGTTGTGTGGTGGTGGTGGTGTGTGGTGGTGCTGGTGGTATGTGGTGTGTGGTGGAGATGGTGATATTTTTATAACCCTTAGGGGTATTTTGGTCTTTTTAAAAAAAATCTAACAGAAATGTTAACACCGTTAGTCAAAAGGACTGAAACAGACAACTTTTTTAAAATTTGGTACTCAAATGGAGACAAAATAAACGTTGGTACTCAAGTGGAGTCAATTTGCAAAACACAGGGACCAAAACCGAGATTTACTCTAAATTCTAAAATCATTTATATGATTTGTTTGAATGATTTAATTACTCGTAAGTAATTTTTAAGATATTAATTGATAAGAATTTTAAGTAAATAAGCTAAACAATTATATATCTAGAATGTAAGTTTTTTATGCAAATATTTTATTAACATTTACTAAATTATAATATCTACATTCTATCATATATGAAAATATAATTTTAAATCTTAACCTTAATTATTTGTCATTTATAATTTTTAAATATTTATTATTTCTTAACTTTAATGGTTGATAACATCTATTATAAATATAACTAGCTATAGTAACCTGTGTGTTACACGGGTTGAATAAATAAAAAATTAATATAACAAAATTTATTAATTATAAAATAATATTTTAAGATATAATATCATTAAAATTATGTATTAGAAATGACTGTAAGTTATAAAATAGTGATATCAACTTTTTAAAATTTTACAAAAAAAATAAACGTTTTGTTCTAAAACAAACCGTATAAAAATGATATTTTTTAAAATTTTCTTATTATAACCCTTAAATTTAATTATTTTTGGTTTTAAAAAATAAATTTTTAAAAATACCAATTTTAATAGTTTGTATTTTTTAAAAAAAGTCTTATGCTTTAAATAAATTTATTATTTTATAAAAAATGTTTATTTAGAAATAATATTAATAAATAGATCTCTTTATTAATTTATTAAATCTAAAAAGTGTTAAATAGTATTATTAGTAATTAAGGTAATTATTTAGTAGGAGAGAGAGACGGGAAATTTTGGTGAGAATGATTGTGGTGTTGACACGTGTCATCCAAGATACCTTTTTATTAGATTAGGAAGATGATTTTAAAAAGTTAAATTTATTCCACCCATGTAATACATGGGTTCTAACCTAGTAAGATATATACCAAACTGTGTGTGTTAAGGTAGAAATGTGTTTTACCAACCTGTGAATATTATTGTTAAGTGCGTATTATATGCCAACTATGCGTATTAATATTTTAGTTATTGTTGGCAGTTTTCAAAACCTTAGAGCATTCACAGTCCATTCCTTATCTTTATCCATATAATTACACTAAAAATCACTACTTCTTCTCTCTCCTTTCAATTAAATAATATATTTTTATACCTTTTTCATTATCTTTTCTCTCTCCTTCACTCACAACCACTTTCAAAAATATTAAAAAATTTATAAGGATTGTACAGTGATTCTTCAAATATACCAATCCACAATAACATTTTCTCTCTCCTTCACTCACAACCACTCAAAATCATTCCATATAATATACCAAACACACTCACATAAATATAAGGCATGGGTTGTGTGAATGCTCTTATTTGGTGCGACATTTTAGTTAATTAACTTTTCTAAATTTTAATTAATTGACTAATATGCCCCTTCAATTCAAAGAAACCTAACATCCTTTGAACGCAATTAACAAAATTATCAACCATTAAATCTTATCCATTTATCAAACACATACAATGCTAGAAATGCTTCCTAAGCTTTTTGTGCAACCACCCTTTTTAGTCTAACTCTCCCCTATATATATATATATATATATATATGTATGTGTATATATATATATATTGTGTGTGTGTGTGTATGTGTGTGTGTGTATGTGTGTGTGTGTGTGTATGTATGTATGTATGTATGTATATATATATGTATATTAGAAGGGTGCCCGCGCAATGCAGCGGGACGACATTTTACATTTGACATGTGCATTTAATATTTTGTTATTCTTGTAGTAGTTTTACAAAAGTTTATTATGTTTTTTTCTAAGCTAAAATTTAAAACAACAGATAAATAAGTTCTGCATGACGACTTGTATATAGCATTAACTTATTGTATCTCACAAAATACAGATCGTTTCAGCCAAAAGTTTACACCAAAATATTTAAAAATAAAAACAGGTTAAGTTGTAGTCTCAAAATGTTTTTTTTATGTGATAGATTAAAAGATAGAGCTGAAATCTTAAAACATATTAAGTTTTTGGGTGTATGGGTAGATAATATAAAATTTTATGCAAATATTAGTAAGTGTAAGGTTATTGTGTAACTAATTATAAGGGGTAATGTGTAAATAATGTTATAAATACTATTTTACCCTTAAAATTGATTGTATTTTATCCATTGAATATAGTAAGTGTTCTTAATTTTTTGGTATCTTAAAATAGCCCTCTCATTTGCTTTATATATAGTATAGATAGGGTTAGGTTCAAATGAGAACCACCCTTTTTGTAAGAACTCTTTAACTCACTATTAACCATTGATCAATATTTAAATGGTCAAGATCTTTTCTTTTTTTTATTCAATAAAGTCAAAATGGTCAATTAACCCACATCTAGTTACCTATTATTTCCTATTTTTTTCTTTTTTTATTTAAAACATTTTCCTCCTTGTTTTTTAAACTTCATAACTTTTTTATATATTTTTATTTTTTATATAGATTGCACCATTAAATTAATTATATTTTTCTCTTAAATCTCATATAATCTTGCAAATTGTATTTTTTTACCCGAATTTGTAAAATTACACTGGTGATGTACACTATTGTTAACACTACTGTAAAGAAGCTTTTACACATGATATTACACCACTATAACTAACAGTATCATCGTGATTACAACAATCTAATAACTAGACGACATTACACCATGTAACTATACTAATGTAACAAAACTTCAACATTGTAATCAAACAAAAAATAAAATAAAAAATACATTGTGACAAAATATACAACTGTAATTATACTATTGTAACATAATTAAACCCAAAATAGAAAACTACACCACTGTAATTACACTACTGAACAAAATTACACCATTAGCATTTTTAAACGTAAACAACACAAGTACGGGGTTACAGTGATGTAATGTATTGCATAAACAAAAAAGTATCTAAATTTCAGGATTAAAATGATGAAACATATGTATTGACAATAATAAACCATTAATTAAAAGTTCATTTAACTGAAACACTTAGTTACAGTGAATACATCATGTTTATTTGAATGTAAATCAGAATACTTACAGTGAATTACATCATATCGTACATTGAATAAACACATATAAAAATTAACAAAAATAAAACCTTTATAAATAATAATTACATGTTAAAAAATTAAAATAAAGTAGAACTATATAAAAATTAACAAAAATAAAACCTTTATAAATAATAATTACATGTTAAAAAATTAAAATAAAGTAGAACTAGAATCAAACAACCAAGAAACGAGTATCGGTGCAAACCAATCTGCCATTCATCTTCATTCTAAAGGACCCATAATCTAAATTGTTCTTCTTTTTTGGTTTACAATAAAAATCAAAACATACATGCTTCTTAGTTTCTTGTCTTCAATAAACAATGGATTCAAATAAACAACTACCAGATCTGAAACTAAACCATCTTGAACTTGATAGAATCAAATTTGTAAAGCACATAAGACAAAATCCCAATGATTTAGCACTAGTTCTGGAATAAACAACCCAAATGTGCACTACCTCACCTCGCGACATACAATCGTACAGATGTGGAGGCATTAGATGCTTTCGAGGGGCAATAATAACCGATGGGGAGGGGGCCTCATGACAGGCAACACCAAACGATGACCATACTCTGCTGTAAACGAAGGCTAAGTTTGTTAATCAAACATTTGGAAGAAACCCAAATCATGGTGGAACTCGGGGAAAGAAAACAAAGTAAGGTTGTGACGTAAGCTTGTTCTTTGTTGTTTTTTTTGAAGGCAGTGATAAAAGCTTGCAAGAAATTAGGGCAAACCGATATATAGTAGATCAATGGATCTGTGGATGGTTACCTTGTTCTTCGTCATCTTTTATTAAGGTTGAGGAATGGAGGGGTTTAGGGTTTTGAGGAATGGATGGTGTAGTAGATGGAGGTAGATGGTGTAGTAGATGGATGGATGGTATAGTAGATGGATGGATGGATATGTTGATGTGTGGTTTAAAAGAAAAGGACAATTTTAAAGATTATTTTTTACCCTTGATCTAATTTTCATCACTCAAATGAAATATTCCATTTTGATGCTAAATGAATGGTAAATAGTTGGGTTAAAGAGTTGTAACGCCCTGAAATTTCCCGAAGACAAGCCATTTAATAATAATGGGCTTTTAAGGGTTAATTTAAGAAATAAGGATAAATTGGTGGGCTATGGACCAAATTAGCCTTAATGGGTTAGGTGTTGGTGGGTTTAAGGGCCCTAATCATCCCTTAAACAATGCATGATCAGATTCATTTCAACATTATCAACCCTAGCCACCAAATTCGTAGAGAGAGAAAGTAGAGAGAGAAAGTGGTGAAATCTCAAGATTTGGAACTTTCAAGGTCAAGGGATTAAAGATCTGGGTGTTTATGTATCAAACTTCAAGAAAGGAGGAACAAAACCAGGTAAGAATCGACCTCTAATGTCTTCTGTAGATCAAACCCGGATTCTAGGGTTTTGGAGTTTTAAAAGTCTCAAAGAAACACATAAAGGTCGAATTTTTACGTATGAAATGTGTAAAATGGTTAGAAATGGTTTCATGGAAGGTAAACCAAGGATTTGGATGTAAAAAGTTAAGATTTTGGGTTAAAAATGGGCTGGTTTGTCATTGATTTGCATCCAGCGAAACTGTGCCCCGATCCAGCGTAATTGTGCATTCATTCAGCGAAACTATGCAGCGAAACTAAGAGAAGTTCCAGCGAAACTACAGTTTCGCTGGGGCGAAACTACAGTTTCGCTGGGGCGAAACTACAGTTTCGCTGATAAGTTTGTTAGAACCCAGGTTGACCCTTAGACATTGCGAAACTAGGAAATTCCAACGAAAGTTAGGTGCTCAAGGCAGCGAATCTATCCAGCGAAACTAGCAGAAGTGCTGCCCAGCGAAACTGACAGCGAAACTGCCAGCGAAATTGGCAGCGAAACTGCCAGCGAAACTATGGGAGAATTTATGAAAAAAATGACGTTTTGTGTACTAACTTTCGTGCAGCCAGAGCATTCGGACCATAGCTTAAGTAACTTAGGATTTAAGCTATTTGCTAAGTTCAGGTGAGTTCTAGACCCCCTTATTTAAACGTTTTTCCATGTTTTGGGGCTATTATGCATAGTAAACATAAGGTTTTCAAGGTAAGGAATTCATGGTATTTTAACAAGAAATACGTTTTTCCTAAAGTAAAATATGACATTTAAATAGCTCAGAATAATTTTCGGGCGCGCTGACCTGGCAGCCTGGCCCCAGCTAGGGGCGTTGCCCCTTGGACCCCACTAGGGGCTGCTGCCCCTAGGACCCCGCTGTCAGGGGCTGCCGCCCCCGAACCCCCGTTGTCCCGCGGAGGGTCAGTTACGTGTTATGATGACTAGAACTTGGTATGTTGTGTACTTAATAAGTTACGTATTATATATTAAGTGAAAGATAATATTAATGAGAAGTGGAACTTAACGAATGTTACCCCGGGGCCGTTTGATGATGAAAAGTCTTGCAAGCACAATGATAGACTTCACTTATGTGAGTCTGATGTATGATGATGGATCCGTGTTCATGAGCGGGCTATATGCCTAGCAGTGTGGATCAACTGTCGGGGGAAGCTACCGTGAAGATGTGTACCGACGGGGGTAGCGACCATGGATAACGTGTACCGACGGGGATTGACATTCATTGTCAATCAACATGGAGATCTTGCTTTGTGCAATCTCGCCTATGATGAAGTGAAACATAATGAAAGAATGAAAGATAGTGAACGTGCTTAATGTGATGCAAGTAATGTTTGTAGTATGATGTATGCGTGTTCATTATATGAAGGATAAAAGATTATATTTTCTTATTTATATAAAACTAGATCTCACTCAGTGTAGCTGACTTTTTATGCATAATAGTGGGCAGGTAAGCGCTGATGCTGAGGATGGCACACGAAGCTACTTGGGAAGATATGGATGGCATTCCTATTAATGAAGTCTTTATTGTAATTAATGAACAAGGAATATGTTTTGTTTATATTTAAAGGACAAATGTATGAGTACAATGGGGTTTTTAAGTTTTAAATGAATGTTTAATTATTTTCCGCTGCAATGTTTTGTTATTAAACTGATTTTATGCTATGATTAACCAACTGTGAGGCTTCCCGGGAATGGGGCCTTACAAGAGTTTTTACAAAAAGAAAGGGTTTTCACATGATCCCTTGCCTATGTGTATATATATATGTATATATATGTATATATATGTATATGTATGTATGTATATATATGTATGTGTATATATATATATGTATGTATATATATATACATACATATATATATATATATGTATATATATATATAAAAGAGGGATCAAACGAAAACCATGTTTATAATTAAAAGCTTTGAAAACCACCACTACCGTATCATATAATTTATAACTGATTTAACTTTTTAATTGTTTAAAATATATTTTAGTAAACTTCAACCTTATTTTTTGAGGTCATTATATATTTTTTATTTAAACTTACAGGGACGACGATGATGACGCAAAGACTTATATATACGTAACTTATATGAATTACGTGTATATAACTCTTAATCGTACTTACATATACATAACCCTACATGTACGTAACTTTTAGTTGTACACTTTATAACATGTACTTACATATATGCAATTCCTGGTTTTCATGATTATCATTTATATATATATATATACATATATATATATATATGTATATATATACATATATATATGTGTGTGTGTGTGTATGTGTGTGTGTGTATATATGTATATATATGTGTGTATATATATGTATATATATATGTGTGTGTATATATACATGTATATATATATACACACACATACGTACACACACACGCACAAGCACATACTCTTAATTAGTGTTACAAACCCAAATTTTTAATTGATAACAAAACATATTGGATTCATATATGAGTAACCCGAAATCTAAATAGTATAAACCCAATTAACCATGAAACCCGAACAACCATACCCAATTAAGAACAAAAGCCTTAAGATAAGTATATAAATTGTAAAAAAACTGCTTATGTTGTTAGGGAGCTTGTATCATGTGAACTTGTGAGGTGCGTGAAGATGGTTCAAGCTATTATTAAACATTAGTAGTTAAATATATAAAATAATATATATAGACTTTGAGTTGTTGCTTACTGTTGGAGCGAAGGGTTTGTGTATAATGAACTTGCTAATTAGAAAGTTGTTGAGCCGGTTCAAAGTACTATTAAAATATTAGTAATTATTTATATATATAAATATATATATATATATAATGTAGAGTTTGAGTTCTTGATTACCCGGTCGGTAAAAATTTCAAAAGCATCTATCTGATGATATCCATTGGGTTTTGTTCATGATAACTTTGATATTAAACATGATGAGTAGATGGTGCAAACAGAAATGATAAATAAATTGTTATCATATACAAAACTTGAATATACCAACCCTGATAACACGAATCCCGATTAAAAAACCAATATTAACACCAATAACATGTGGTTCATAACACAAGTTGAATGTTGTTTGTGGCAGGGTTTGGTTCTAACAAGGCACCTCTGTGTTTGAAAGCTACAAGTGAACTAACTTATCAAACTAAATCTTTTGAAAATAAAAAATAAAGCATATATAATTTATAATAAACAAATATACCTTTATCGCTTTTCTCGGAAACTAAATAAAATAACCACAAGCATCACCTTTATCTTTAACTTCATCATAGAAAGAAATTATAAGAAGATGCATGTACTGGAACTTTGGATTTTCACATATTCCTTAGGCACATATGCTATATCGACTATTTTCTACTAGGATTTTCATATATTCTTTATGTACGTATGCTATACCTGCTAAAATCATATGGAAATAGTAATTCACAAAATAAAACCTGCTAGAAAACAAACATGATATATAAAAAAATATTTTACTTTGGTATAAATATATGTATCGATAGGTGGATAGTCAATTTTAAGATCCACCAGACCTATAATCTGAGCCTCGAATGTTAGGGCTTAAGTCTAACCCCGCATCAATTCTTCTTTAAGTGGTAGATGCATCATTATGATTTTGTTACCTACTACTTTAAAACAAACCTCCATGAACCATTGTTCATCTTACAAGTAAAATATTTTTTTAACAAAAAAAATATTTATAAAAGTGTGTGCTTATATATAGTAATATAATATTTTACCTACACATTAGAAATGCTTGTTTTGAACCTTGAATTAACAACGACATCATTACACATTTTTATTTCATGCATAACCATAGCAGAAGATTGTAGATGCAAAGAAGAACCGACCACGTACTGTAACGACTACTTACATTTTAAAAGGATTGATTCCATGAGAAATTACGTCCACACCTTATGTTTCTAACGTCACTACTGAATTACGGAAATTTTTGATTAATATATCTACACTGAAGTGAATATGCCATATGTCTTACTTTTTCATCATTTTTATGCTTAGCTGAATGCCATTGTAAACATTTTTGCTTCTTTCTCATTTAAAAATAATCGTTTTACTCTTGAAACAACGGGGAAATACCATAATAATATAGTCAGTGATCCAATTATCATCACATCATCATCATATACAACATCTTTACTTTTATTCTTGTATCTTGATTTACCACAGGTAATACATGTATGGCTTTTTTCAAACTCATTTTTATACAGGATACAATCATTCGGACATGTGTGTATTCTCTCAACTTTCAATTTCATCGGACACATTAATTTTTTGGCTTGATAAAACAAAATAGGTTTTTTGTTATCTTTTGGAAGCATGTAATCTAAAACGACTAATAGATCTGTGAAACTTTAATCACTCCATTTGTTTTTTTTTGCCTTCAAGTTAAACAATTTTAATACAACACCAAGTTTCAAATAATTCTCACAACCATTATATACTGGTTTTTCTGCATCATCATGTAAGGCCCCGTCCCCGGGACGCTTACAGCTAGTCATCATCGCACTCAAAACACATTATTATATAATCTTTACAAAAATCATGCAGCGGAAACTGTGAAATAACTTTTTATTTTACTATAAATACTTTTGCAAAGTAATACAACATTCATTACAAAACATCGTTTGTTTGCATTACAATACAAAGCGTTAAACAAAAGAATGCCATCCCAAAAGAGCTGAGTAGCCGCCCCGTGCCATCCTCAGCAACCTTACCTGCCAACTGGAAACACTTAAAAGGTCAGCGTTGCTGAGTGAGTTCTAGTTTTATAATAAAACATACTTTACTTTCATTAAGACCGTATCTTTACTTTCATGCTATCACACATCATAAGTACACATAGATAATATCATTATTATCTTCATCATTCGTTACCTTTGTTTCTATATAGATCCTGTCCAACTTTACCCTCTTCACAGCACGCAGCCATGATTACGGAGGTCGAGTGGCAAGGATCCCGTTTCATGCTTTATCATTATACACTTCCGTTCATTACTTTCATTTATTCATTCTTTAACTTTCATTCATTCATTGTACCTTTTTAACTTTCTTACTCTTTCATCTTTACCTCTTTTCTTTACATCACCCATAAACCTTACCTTTCTGTATCGTGGTACTGGACCTAGGCCTATCATAGACCTTCTATAACCGTGCATCTCACCTCCTGGCCACTGTACCTAAGGTAAAGTTAAGGGTACTATCACTATATGCAATACCTTTCTGTTTCGTGGTGCTGGACCTAGGCCTATCATAGACCTTCTATATTGGCGCACCGCACCCTCCTGGCCACAGCACCTAAGGTAGAGTTTAAGTGTACCATTGCCACAGGTAATATCCTTCTGTATCGTGGTACTGGGCCTAGGCCTATCATGGACCTTCTATGTCGGCGCACCGCACCCTCCTGGCCACAGTACCTAGGATATGCAGCAATGGTTCTATACAATGGTTGATCCCAGTGTCAGGATTTTACCCTCTTTGTAGCACACAGCCACGATTACTGAGGTCGTAAGACAAGGATTCCATTTCGAGTCTGTTGCAACAACAAGGTCGCTCACCTCCTATATTTGCTTGCAAGACTTTATTACTCTCATTCATTATTAATGCATTCATTCATTTATCATGTTCCTCTTTTATTATCATTCACTTTATGTTACATAATACTTTCGTTTCATTCATTAACATAACACGTAAAGCCACAGGAAAGATAAACATACATCATAATAAGGAACATCAATATACAATATAGCATTACTATACAGGGCATCATCATACATACATAACATACATCATGCATAAACATGCAACATCATTATTATCATGCCCTACATTACTTGTAAGATCCCCACGGTCATCTTACGTGCACCTACGGGAACTTCCACATCAAAACTTACATCTGCACTTTCCCCTGAAAGTCAGTACTTTAACTATGTTCTTCCTCTGGTACAACAACCCTATTTGGGCATATGGGCACCCTTCAGTCGCACGGCCTTCCTGCGACTTAGCATCATGCGATTGGACCTATGCGGATGAACACCAATGCGAATGAACACCAATCATGCGAATGGACTCTCAATCATGCGAATGGACTCTCAATCGTGCGAATGGACACTATGCGAATGGACCTCATGCGAATGAGCACCTATGCGACTGGACTCTCAGTCGCATGAGTCCCCATGCGACTGGACCCCAGTCGTGCGAATGAACCTTAATCGTGCGACTGAACCCCAATCGCCCTCCGGTCGGCTATATGGCCTCCAGTCGGTTGCCCAGCCCTAACTGATGCAGAATGCAGTTCATCTGAACCCATATGCCATTTTCGACCCCCAAGCTCATCCAAACCCATTCTAAGCCCAAATCAACCATCCCTTAGGAATGCATACTATAACACCATTCAAGTACACACAAGCCTAAGAACATACTCCAAACGCATCACACGCAATCACACCTAAATGGGTCAAACACACACAGATACAAAACGAGTTTACTATGTGTTCCAGCCCCAAATCAGTTGAAAACGAGTAAAATAGGGTTCTAGAAATCACACAAACAAGAAGAAGAAGAAGAAGAAGAAGAAGAGCTTCGTTTTGACTCGCTACACGATGATCTCCAAGCCTGAATCAACCCGAATCAACCCTTTTCTCCATTTTCTCTCTTCTTTCTCTCTTCTTTCTCTCTTTTGCTGAAAAGTGGGTGTGGGGAGAGGGTAAGGGCTGCCCTCTCCCTTAAATACCCCCACTCACCCGGCTTTCTTTCATTGGCAAGTTTGGTCCCTCGACTTTGAACTTTATTTCTTTTCTTCTTTCGTCGTCCTTAAAATAGATAAATAACCGGGTGTTACACATCAAATATGTTTTGTAATTTCTTTTGTCATCATCATGTAACACCCGAAATTTTTATTTGACAAAGAGAAATAATAAGAAGAAAATGAAAAGAAAGAGTATTGGAGGGAAAGGAAACGAAAGAGAAAGTAGAAGGGGGTTTTGTGTAAAAAGTACAAAGAAAAGAAAATATCTGATATACATAGGGATGGCTGCCCATTTCTTTTCTCACAACCCCCAAATCAGCGAGAGTTTTAGAGAGAGAAAGAGAGCAGACTACGAGTTTGAAGGAAGAACAAGAAGAAGAAGGAGACGAATTCGAGGTACTGGGTTCCACGGCGACTGATTTTGAAGGAGTCATACTCGGCAACACAAGGTGAGTTCTAAGACCCCTTCTTTTAAGCATTTTTGAACGATTTTGGGGCTGGAACACATAGTGAAACTGTTTTCGAGCCATGAGCTCTCAATGTGTGTATATACGTATGAGTATGAGTGTGCATAAGGTCCGATTGGGCTGCTATGCTCACTGCAGGTACGATTTCTAGGATAAGTAGACAAATCTCAGTAGGTAAATCGAATGTGTACTGCTGATGTATGCTTTAGAAGTTATTTTTATGATATGCATGATGTTTAGTTGATTCTAAGTAACTGATGTGGTAAAACCGTGCTAATGTATGTTGAGATGATGTATGGATTGTAGAAATGGCACAGGTTAAGTTGTAGGTTGCCTTACTCAACCGCATTGTCCAAATGCGGTTGTGGTCAACCGCATTAACTAATGCGGATGACCAGGGAGAATGCGGTTAAGGCATCAGGAAACCGCATTGACTAATGTGGATGACCATGCAAATGCGGTCAAGGCCCTTCCTTCATCCGCATTAACCCAACACGGGTACACTCGATATGCAGTTAAGGCAGTAAACCGCATTAACCAATGCGGGAGACTAACTCAGGAATGCGGTAAGTCATTCCTCATCCGCATTGACTAATGCGGATGAGGTAAATTAATGCGGATAAGGTATTACTCATCCACATTGACTAATGCGGACGGGGCAGACTAATGCGGGTGAGCAGAATGCACTGTGAATTTAAGTTTAGCATGGCCTGGTTCATTTGGGTGGACTAGTAACATAGGCATGATGACGATGATGATGTTGCATGGGTATACCTATGGTATACCATAGATGAATGATGCCTTATATAATGATGAGTGTATGTTATGTGTATGTTCCTACGGTTATGAATGTTTTATCTTTCCAAAAACTTTACGAATTACGAAACGAATGAACGAAGTATTATGTAACGTAAAGTGAAAGATAATGAAAGAGGAACATGATGATGAATACATGTATTAATGAATGAATGAAAGATATACAATGATGAATACATGCATTAACGAATGAACGAACGAAGTCTTGCAATCATTGGATAACGTGACTGGTCTTTTTAGTGATTGACCATGGTATGGTACCTCTACCGCTTACCTACTAGTACCGTGGCATACGTTTTGTTGTTCATTTGTTGACTTCGGCCCGGTAGCTATGACTGATCGGGGTATTGCATATGGTATTGGTACAAAAACCTTCCAATGTGCAAGCGAAGATGAAACGGGATCCTTGTCATTCGACCACAGTAATCATAGCCGAGTGCTATGAAGTGGGTAAAGCCTGACAGGATCCATACGAGAATTTAAAGAAGATGACGTATAACGAATGACGAAGATAATAATTAATATTATCTCTGTGTATGTATGATGAATGATTACGAGAAGAATAGTTCTAACGAAAACAAAGTATGTTTATTATAAAACCAGAACTCACTCAACAACGCTGACTTTCATGTTTTTCCAGTTGGCAGGTAGTGTTGCTAGGGATGGCACGAGGCGACTACTCAGCTCGTGGGGGACGGCATTCTCCTTTTGATCATGCTGCAACGTCATGTGTTGTGGCTCGTAATGCACGCAACACATTATGTTGCATGCAAGTGCGAGATTTCTTGAGGATTCCTATAAACGGGATTACTTAAAGAATCTCCTTTATGATGAAAAAAACATATTTTTGAATTTAATATCTTCTACTAGAGGTCACTGTATATGACCCTATGATTGTTGAGGATTCACATGACGGGGATTACTTATGAAATCCTCGGTTTCATATGCTTCAGCAACAATCATAGTAAAGCTAGGCAAATGTAAGAAAGCTTGTATTTTTGTATTTAAATTACAATGTAATGCATTGTAAAAGCTTTTATGATGAAATGAGAATGACCTCTTTATCAGTTCCGCTACGTTATTTTATTATGCTTTTATCAAATCTATGTTTTATGTGTGATGAACGACCAACCGTAAGGTGCCCGGGGACGGGGCCTTACAAGTTGGTATCAGAGCAAAAGTTTAAGTAAAACGGGTAAATTTTCAAAATAAACCTAAACTTAAACTGAGAATGGGACGGAAAGGAAGAGAATGCCATCTGAGTAGTTGCGTGCTATCAGGTATTTTCTTAAAGACTAACTGGTATTATGTGCGCATGTGATGTGATTTACGTGTACTGTTAGGCTTAGATACTAATGTAGTCAGGACAGGTAATGCTCAGGGTACGGAGAGCAGAGTAGGTGGCTAATCACAACTGGCCACTATAATTAGGGACTTACTATACTTGACATAAACTGAGCTATTTCCTTGAATGACCGTGTTGGTATTTGACTCTTTCAGTGTGAGGTAGAAAATGGCTGGTGGTAGATCTTCCAAAGCTTCCTGGGGTGGTGGCGGTGGCGGACGTGGTGCTAAACCACGAGCCACAAGAGGAAGACCTAAGGTGGAGAAAGTGGTTCATAAAGAACCCGGTACTCCATATCAGGAAGGGGTAGACGACAGCGCTAACTTGAGAGCCTCGGTAAAAGAGGCAGTGGTTGAGGAAGTACATCAGGTCATGCAGACGATCTTACCGTCTGTGGTGACCGAGGTAATCAAGTCTGTCAGAGAAGGTGAAAGAAAAGAGAGGAATAGGTCCTCAGGGAGACAGGAGCAACCAGAGCCGGAAACGGTTCTATCTGATAATGAAGAGGAAGAGGAGGAGGAACCGCTACGAGAGGCAACACGGGGTTGTAATTACGGGGCATTCATGAGGTGCAAGCCCCCTACTTTTGACGGTACTGGCACTGCTGCCGATGCTCACCAATGGGTGAGGGAAATAGAAGCTGTCCTCGATATTAGTGATTGTCAGGAGGACAAGAAGGTGAATTTTGCTACCCACTCTTTTACGGGGTCGGCCTTATGCTGGTGGGACAATATAGTCCAGGCCGAGGGTAGCAGGGCCATTGCGAAGATGAAGTGGTCCGAGTTGAAGAGAATGGTGATCGAGGAGTTCAGTCCTCGTCGGGAGATGGATAAAATCAAAAGAGAGTTCCTGCAGCTGGAGGCAGGTACGATGACCCACCAACAGTACACCACCAAGTTTAATGATATGGCGAGAATGGTACCGGACCAGGTGACACGGTGTCTCGCAAGATCAACTGGTATATTCAGGGGCTACCGGCCGATATCCGCACGCACTTGATTACTGCCCGACCAAGTACTTTTAGGTCGGCAGTAGATTTGGCTGGGAGACTATACGATGAAAGGGCAAGGGTGGTGAAAGCTGAGAGTGGTAAGAAGGGAGGTGGCGAGAGAAGTTTGCAGGGAAAGAGGTTTGGTCGAGGTGATACCTCGACAAGTAACAAGAAGGCAAGGGTGGATGACCGCCGTGTGGTCATGTCTGGAGCTGGGATGAGGAAGTGTGGCCACTGTGGTAGAGAGCACTCGGGAGAGTGCAAATGGGGATCAAACATCTGTTTCAAATGCGGGAAGGCAGGGCATATGTCAAAGGATTGCCGGTTCAGCAAATGTTTTAACTGTGGGGAAAGTGGTCATATGAGCAGAGATTGCAAAAAGCCTAGGGCTGAGGGCTCAGGGGAGAAGAATACGGGAGGAGAAGCACCGAGGGCAAAGGCTAGGGCATTCACGATGACGCAAGAAGAGGCTCGGACGGACCCTGATGTTGTGTCCGGTACGTTTCTGGTGAACCAAATTTTAGCCTCTGTATTATTTGATTCGGGTGCCAGTAGGAGTTTTATTTCTGCTGCCCTCCGTACTAAGCTGCCTGTTAGTAGTAGACATATTGATGTGCCCTTTGATGTAGAAACTGCCATAGGTAAGTCTACTAGGATCTCCGAGATAATAGAGGGTTGTGATGTCGAACTGGAGGGCCACAAATTTCCAGTTAGACAGTTTGTGATGATTTTGGGTGGTTTCGATTTGGTGCTTGGGATGGATTGGTTGGCGGATTATGAGGCGAACATCGTGTGTCGCAAAAAGATGATTCAATTGACAGCGCCCGGCGGTAATTCTGTGACAGTTTACGGTGATCGGGTTACTACGATTCCGAAGGTGATCTCAATGGCTGTGGCGGGAAAGTGTATGAGGCGTGGGTGCAACGCCTACTTATGTTATGTGAAAGATATGGAAACGCCAACACCACAACTATCTGATGTTCCGGTTGTGCGTGATTTTCCAGACGTATTCCCGGAAGACTTATCGGGATTGCCACCTGACCGAGAGATCGAGTTTCAGATTGACCTGATACCGGGTGCTCAACCTATCGCCAAGGCACCGTATCGATTGGCCCCGACGGAACTGAAGGAGTTGATGGAGCAGTTGCAAGAGCTATTGGATAAGGGGTTTATTAGACTGAGTATCTCACCTTAGGGTGCTCCAGTCCTGTTTGTGAAGAAGAAGGACGGTAGTATGAGGATGTGCATCGACTACCGTGAGTTGAACAAGTTGACGGTGAAGAACAGATACCCCTTGCCAAGAATCGATGATTTATTTGATCAGCTTCAAGGCGCCAGTTGGTTTTCACGAATAGATCTTCGATCAGGCTACCATCAACTAAAAGTGAAGGAGAAAGACATTCCTAAAACAGCCTTTCATACACGCTATGGTCATTATGAGTTTCTCGTTATGTCTTTTGGTTTGACCAATGCGCCGGCTGCTTTTATGGATTTGATGAATCGAGTGTGTCGGTCGATGCTGGATAAATCAGTGATTCGATGATATACTGATTTACTCCAGGAGTGAAGACTAGCATGTCGGTCACATTCGGGAGGTGTTGGAGACCTTGAGGAAGGAGAAACTGTATGCTAAGTTCTCCAAGTGTGCTTTTTGGTTACGCGAGGTTCAATTTCTGGGTCACGTGGTAAATGCAAAAGGGATAATGGTGGACCTAGCTAAGGTTGAGGCCGTGATGCAATGGAAGTCACCAAAGACGCCATCCGAGATTCGCAGGTTCTTGGGGTTGGCGGGCTACTATAGAAGATTTATTCAAGACTTTTCGAAGATAGCCTCACCTTTAACAAAATTGACTCGCAAGGATGTAAAGTTCGTGTGGGGTCAAGAATAGGAGGATGCTTTTGAGGTGTTGAAGACGAGACTGACACAAGCTCCTGTCTTGACATTGCCCGAGGGAAATGAAGACTTAGTGGTCTACTCGGATGCATCTTATTCTGGGCTAGGTTGCGTATTGATGCAACGCGGGAGAGTGATAGCTTATGCGTCTCGACAACTGAAGACCCACGAAGTCAACTACCCCACGCACGATCTAGAACTAGCTGCGGTGGTTTTCGCGTTGAAGATTTGGTGGCACTATCTATATGGGACGAAGTGTACCATCTTCACGGACCACAAAAGCTTAAAGTACTTCTTTGAGCAGAAAGATCTAAACATGAGGCAAAGGCGGTGGTTAGAGCTGATAAAAGACTATGATTGCGAGATCCACTACCATCCGGGCAAAGCCAACGTGGTGGCGGATGCCCTTAGCCGAAAGGAGAGGCCCGAGCCGATTCGGGTGAAGGCTTATAAGCTAATTATGACCTCTGATGTGATGACACAGGTTAAGGAGTTCCAAGACAAGGCTTTGAAAGAAGATCGTCTTAACTCCGAAAGAATGAGAGGTCTAGTTACAGAATTGGGTGAGAACACTCTGGGTGTTAAGACCCAATTTGGGCGAATGTGGATTCCTCGATACGGGGATCTACGTGGAAAGATCATGGATGAGGCCCATAAGACTCGATATTCCATTCACCCCGGTGCTACCAAGATGTACCAAGACATGAAGAAAGATTATTGGTGGCCGGGTATGAAGCATGATGTGGTGGCATATGTGAGTAAGTGCCTGAATTGTTTACGAGTAAAGGCAGAACACCAGCAACCTTACGGGAAGATCCAACCGTTGGATATACCCGAGTGGAAGTGGGAGCACATCACCATGGATTTCATCACGAAGCTACCACGTACCCCAAAAGGGTATGATGCTATATGGGTGATAGTCGATCGATTGACGAAGAGTGCCCACTTCCTACCGATCCGCGAGATGTATTCATCTGAAAGATTGGCGGATCTATTCATCAAGGAAATCGTAGCTCGTCATGGTGTGCCGGTGTCCATCGTGTCTGATCGTGACACCCGTTTTACATCGAAATTTTGGAAGAGATTTCATGATGCGATGGGGACGAGACTACACATCAGTACAACATATCATCCTCAGACGGACGGTCAGTCTGAGTGGACGATCCAAACACTCGAAGACATGCTTCGGGCGTGTGTGATCGATTTTGGAGGAAGTTGGGACGACCACTTGCTGTTAGCAGAATTCTCATACAATAACAGTCATCATGCCAGCATTGGCATGCCACCTTACGAGATGCTGTACGGTAGGAAATGTAGGACGCCCGTGTGTTGGGGAGATATTGGGCAGAAGGAATTGGGAGTTGTCGAGGTGGTTGAAGCAACGATTGAGAAGTTGGAAAAGATCAAAGCCTTCATGAAGACAGCGAAAGATAGGCAAAAGTCGTATGCGGATAAGAGGCGGAGACCGATAGAGTTCAAGGTTGGGGACCGAGTCATGTTGAAAGTCTCATCCTGGAAGGGCTTTATCCGATTTAGAAAACGAGGTAAGCTAAGCCCGAGATATATAGGACCCTTCCGAGTCATCGCATGAGTAGGAGAGGTAGCCTATCGGCTTGAACTGCCAGATGAGTTGAGTGGAATTCATCCCACGTTCCATGTATCTCATTTGAGAAAGTGCTTAGCTGATGAAGATATGGTTGTTCCACTGGAGGATATTGAAGTAGACGAACGGCTCCATTACGTGGAGCAACCAGTGGCAATCATTGATCGTAAAGAAAAGAGGTTAAGGAATAAAGTGGTTCCTCTTGTGCGTGTACAGTGGAAGCACAGAAAGGGATCGGAGTCTATGTGGGAGACTGAGGAAGAGATGAGACAACACTACCCATGTATATTCGAGGAATAACAGGTTTCGGGGACGAAACCTTTATAAGGGGGTGGACTTGTAACACCCGAAATTTTTATTTGACAAAGAGAAATAAAAGAAGAAAAGGAAAAGAAAGAGTATTGTAGAAAAAGGAAAGGAAAGAGAAAGTAGAAGGGGGTTTTGTGTAATAAGTACAAAGAAAAGAAAATATCTGATATACATAGGGATGGCTGCCCATTTCTTTTCTCACAACCCCCAAATCAGTGAGAGTTTTAGAGAGAGAAAGAGAGCAGACTACGAGTTTGAAGGAAGAACAAGAAGAAGAAGAAGACGAATTCGAGGTACTGGGTTCCACGGCGACTGATTTTGAAGGAGTCATACTCGGCAACACAAGGCGAGTTCTAAGACCCCTTCTTTTAAGCATTTTTGAACGATTTTAGGGCTGGAACACATAGTGAAACTGTTTTCGAGCCATGAGCTCTCAATGTGTGTATATACATATGAGTATGAGTGTGCATAAGGTCCGATTGGGCTGCTATGCTCACTGCAGGTATGATTTCTAAGATAAGTAGACAAATCTCAGCAGGTAGATCGAATGTGTACTGCTAATGTATGTTTTAGAAGTTATTTTTATGATATGCATGATGTTTAGTTGATTCTAAGTAACTGATGTGGTAAAACCGTGCTAATGTATGTTGAGATGATGTATGGATTGTAGAAATGGCACAGGTTAAGTTGCAGGTTGCCTTACTCAACCGCATTGTCCCAATGCGGTTGTGGTCAACCGCATTAACTAATGCGGATGACCAGGGAGAATGAGGTTAAGGCATCAGGCAACCGCATTGACTAATGCGGATGATCATGCAAATGCGGTCAAGGCCCTTCCTTCATCCGCATTAACCCAACATGGGTACACTCGATATGCAGTTAAGGCAGTAAACCGCATTAACCAATGCGGGAGACTAACTCAGGAATGCGGTAAGTCATTCCCCATCTGCATTGACTAATGCGGATGAGGTAAATTAATGCGGATAAGGTATTACTCATCCACATTGACTAATGCGGACAGGGCAGACTAATGCGGGTGAGCAGAATGCACTGTGAATTTAAGTTTAGCATGGCCTGGTTCATTTGGGTGGACTAGTAACATAGCCATGATGACGATGATGATGTTGCATGGGTATACCTATGGTATACCATAGATGAATGATGCCTTATATAATGATGAGTGTATGTTATGTGTATGTTCCTACGGTTATGAATGTTTTATCTTTCCAAAAACTTTACGAATTACGAAACGAATGAACGAAGTATTATGTAACGTAAAGTGACAGATAATGAAAGAGGAACATGATGATGAATGCATGTATTAATGAATGAATGAAAGATATACAATGATGAATACATGCATTAACGAATGAACGAACGAAGTCTTGCAAGCATTGGATAATGTGACTGGTCTTTCTTAGTGATTGACCATGGTATGGTACCTCTACCGCTTACCTACTAGTACCGTGGCATACGTTTTGTTGTTCATTTGTTGACTTCGGCCCAGTAGCTATGACTGATCGGGGTATAGCATATGGTATTGGTACAAAAACCTTCCAATGTGCAAGCGAAGATGAAACGGGATCCTTGTCATTCGACCACAGTAATCATAGCCGAGTGCGATGAAGTGGGTAAAGCCTGACAGGATCCATACGAGAATTTAAAGAAGATGACGTATAACGAATGACGAAGATAATAATTAATATTATCTCTGTGTATGTATGATGAATGATTACGAGAAAGAATAGTTCTAACGAAAACAAAGTATGTTTATTATAAAACTAGAACTCACTCAGCAACACTGACTTTTATGTGTTTCCAGTTGGCAGGTAGTGTTGTTGGGGATGGCACGAGGTGACTACTCAGCTCGTGGGGGACGGCATTCTCCTTTTGATCATGCTGCAATGTCATGTGTTGTGGGCTCGTAATGCACGCAACACATTATGTTGCATGCAAGTGCGAGATTTCTTGAGGATTCCCATAAACGGGATTACTTAAGGAATCTCCTTTATGATGAAAAAAAACATATTTTTGAATTTAATATCTTCTACTAGAGGTCACTGTATATGACCCTATGATTGTTGAGGATTCACATGACGGGGATTACTTATGAAATCCTCGGTTTCATATGCTTCAGCAACAATCATAGTAAAGCTAGGCAAATGTAAGAAAGCTTGTATTTTTGTATTTAAATTACGATGTAATGCATTGTAAAAGCTTTTATGATGAAATGAGAATGACCTCTTTATCAGTTCCGCTGCGTTATTTTATTATGTTTATATCAAATCTATCTTTTATGTGCGATGAACGACCAACCGTAAGGTGCCCGGGGACGGGGCCTTACACATCACATGGATTATTCTTTAGCTCTGTACTCATGTCATTTACATAGTCCCCATTTAAATCGTTGTCATTCAAATTGTCATTGTACGAATTGTTATTGGCATAATTTAAGTTGTCATTTTCCTTATCGTTAAAATTAAATGATGTCATGACACCATTAACCTGTGATTTTCCGTGCTTTCATCATTAAGTGTGTTTAGCTATAAAATCATTTTCTATTTCATTAATATTATCAAATCTTTAAAGATTTTTATAAATTTTACACGGACACCATATCCATTTAAAGCCAACATCAGCCAATTAGCTTCAACATTCTTAACAAAACCTCTAAACGTCTTTGATAAATATCTCAGTAATATGTCCACTCTTGTAAATCCAATATTCTCGACCTTTCATCTAAAAATAAAATAATCAAATAAGTGATGCACTTTTTGTACATGTTTAGATACTCTAATGCGGTAGATCCTAACCCACATTTGAGTATTCTATCTCATATGTATACATTATAACGGATGACTATTTTAGGAAAAATAACAATATTTTTTTTAACTCCCCAAGTCTATGGATAGACTACAAACTCAATGGAGTTAAAGGGAATAGAACTGATTTTTTAAATAGTCACTTGTTAAAATGTATACATATTCTAATGAAATAGAATACTTAAACTGCAGTCTCAACATAGGACTATCTAAATTTATCCCTATTAGATAAATTTCGAACAGGTATATATTTAAAGTGTTATCCTAAATGAATATGCATAATGTAAAATATATGTATGTATGCATGTATGTTTGTATGTATGTATGTTTGTATGTATGTATGTATGCATGCATGTATGGATGTATATATGCATCCATGCATGCATGTATGGATGCATGTATGTGTGTATGGATGTATATGTGTATGTATGTATATGTGCGTATGTAAATGTGTGTATGTATGTGTGTACATGTGTGTGTACGTGTGTGTGTACGTGTGTGTGTACGTGTGTGTGTGTACGTTGTGTGTGTACGTGTGCGTGTACGTGTGTGTATGTACGTGTGTGTTTATGTGTTTGTGTACGTGTATGTGTACGTGGGTGTGTACGTGGGCCTGTACATATGTGTGTACGTACGTGTGGACGTATGCGGGCACGAACGCGAGCACGTATGCGAGCACGTACGCGGGCACGTACGCGGGCACGTACGCGGGCACGTACGCGGGCACGTACGCGGGCACGTACGCGGGCACGTACGCGGGCACGTACGCGGGCACGTAAGCGGGCACGTAAGCGGCCACGTAAGCGGGCACGTAAGCGGGTATGTATGTATGCACGTACGTATACATGTATGGATGCATGTACGTATGCTGTATGGATGCATGTACGTATGCGTATACGTACGTACGTACGTACGTACGTAAGTATGTATGTAGGTACGTACGTGATGTGAATATGTTAGAATGATAATTTAAAGTTTTAAATGTTAAATATTATGTTTGATTACTAGTATTTATGCATTTGATTATGTTGAATAGGTTAACTAGGAGTTTGAAGTGATTTTGTAGGTAAAATAACCAAGTTGGAAGCTTACATGGTGAAACAAGGCATTGGATGGGTCAAGAAATAAAGATTCAAAGTGAAGTAGAAAAATTCCTACCATAGCCTACTGTAGCCACCGTAGGCTACGCCAGAATCAGCCAAAAAGCAACAGAAAGCACCCCAGCGTAGGCTACACTGTAATTAGGGACTTACTATACTTTATTTCTCAGTCTCTTCTCTTTTCGATCAATGATCGCCACTGGTTGCTCAACACAATTGAGCCGTTCATCTACCTCGATATCATCCAGTGGAACAATCATATCTTCATCCGCCATACACTTCCTTAGATGAGATACGTGGAATGTCGGGTGAATTCTACTTAACTCATCTGGTAACTCCAACCTATAGGCCACCTCTCCTACTCGAGCAATGATTCAGAAAGGGCCTATGTATCTCGGGCTCAACTTACCCCGCTTTCTGAACCGGATGATACCCTTCCATGGTGAGACCTTCAACATAACCCGGTCACCCACCTGGAACTCAATCGGTCTGCGTTGTTTATCAGCATACGACTTCTGTATATCTTTGGCTGCCTTCATGAAAGCCTTGATGCTTTCAAGCTTTTCAGTCGTAGCCTCGATCACCTCGACGCTCCCTAACTCTTTATGACCAATATCACCCCAACAAACGGGTGTTCTGCTTCTCCTACCGTATAGCATCTCATACGGTGGCATACCAATGCTAGCATGATAGCTGTTGTTGTATGAGAATTCAGCTAACGGTAAGTGGTCATCCCAACTTCCCCCAAATCAATCACACATTCGCGAAGCATGTCCTCTAATGTCTGAATGGTCCTTTCAGACTGACCATCAGTCTGGGGATGGTAAGCTGTGCTGATATGTAACCTCGTCCCTATGGCGTCATGGAATTTCTTCCAGAATATGGATGTAAACCGGGTGTCACGATCTGACACAATAGACGCCGGAACACCGTGACGAGTCACAATCTCTTTAATGAAAAGATCCGCCAACCTCTCGGATGAATATGTCTCGCGTATCGGTAGGAAGTGATCACTCTTCATCAAGCGATCAACAATCACCCATATAGCATCATATCCTTTCGGAGTACACGACAGCTTTGTAATGAAATCTATGGTGATGTGCTCTCACTTCCATTCCGGTATATCCAAGGTTGAATCTTTCCATACGGTTTTTGGTGCTCGGCCTTCACTTGTAAACAAGTAAGGCATTTACTCCCATACTCCCCATCATGCTTCATACCCGGTCACCAATAGTCTTTCTTCATGTCTTGATACATCTTTGTAGCACCGAGATGAATGGAGCACCGAGATGAATGGAGCACCGAGTCTTATGAGATTCATCCATAATCTTCACCCGTAGATCCCCAAAACGAGGAATCCACATCCGCTCGAATTGGGTTTTAACACCAAGTGTGTTTCACCCAATTCCGCGATCAGACCTCTCATTCTTTCTGAGTTAAGATGTTCTTCTTTCAAAGCCTCATCTTGAAACTCCTTGTGACAACCCTAAAATTTTATTATAATATATTTATGTTATGATTAAATAAATTACATTAAAATATGTCTAGTACATATATACATGGATTGTACGTATGCATGTTTGCATGCATGCGTATATATTAAGAAATTCACGTATGAATGTATGTTTATATACCTGAAATTCACACATACATGTATATATACCAAAACTTTACGTATGCATGTTTACATGCATATATGTATATGAAAAATTTAGGTATGCATGTATGTTTATATACATGGAAAAGTTTTGTATATTTGCATACATGTACAATTAGCATGTACATATATGTCTACTTATGTGTACGTATAGTATATTCATAAATCCATATATATGTATATACGCATTAAGAAAATCAAAACTAAAATCCTAACTAAAAACCTTGTAGAAGACTACATAAGGCTCGGCAAAACAACAAAGTGATACGCGAAAGAAGAAGTCAAGCGAAAGCAGATTCCACACGACAAAGAGAACTCGCGGGAAAGCAATACCCGCGCGAAAAGTGTAACTCGCGCGACAACAGTTGTTTTAGTATAAATATGTAATTTTCGCTTTCTGTAGATAAGTTTGTCCAGTTTTAAGATCAATTCAGCTTGTATTTTCTCTGTGCGATTTCGTACAAGATTGTAATCAATATTGATTATCAATTGAAGTTGTTTGATCATTCTTTGTCTTCTTCCAATCATAATTACATTCCGCGTTATTGTGATTGAGATCTTGGTTGATCATCTTGGGAATTTGACTGAGTTTTACAATTGGTATCAGAGCAATGGGCTCTAGAACCAAGATTTGAAGACGTTTTTGATTGAATTGGATCATTCTTCATCTTTCTATTCACTGAGCTTGATTGAGAATTCAAAATGGAGATGTTATGCTGCTAAAATATTAAAGAAAAGTGATCTTTTGGACTGAATTAGTTGAATTTGGACCTAAAATTGAAAGAACACTTATTAACTTGAACTAAAGTACCTCAAAATGGAACTAATCAGTTAATTTGTGGTGAAAATTGGCAAAATTCGCAAATTGGAAAACCAATTGTGTGAAAAGTTTCAGGAATTTTCGTGTGCGAAAACTACCTTTTCGCACAGGTAGGTATTCTGCTTTTCACGCTAATTCGCTTGGAAGATAAGTGGGTATCTCGCACGATCTGTTTTCTCGCACGAAAATCATTGTCGCGCGAAATGTGTGTCGCACGAAATCTGCTCTCGCATAACAAATCTGATTTCTGATTTTCTGATTAACATGCCTTCTTCAACACCTAATCTGAAACACCTTACTGCTTCTCTACATCTAGATACTGAAATTGGTACTGGGAACAAGCCACCTAGACTTCTCAGCGAAGATGATTATGCTAATTGGGCTTACAGGTTCGAAAATCTTGTTGTCTATACTGAACCGAAGATGTGGAGGTCGATTAAGTATGGTCCTTACATTCCCCTATACAAGAATGATAAAGGAGAGATGGTCCAGAAACTTGAACACTTGTGGGATGAAGATGATCTTAAGAGATTAGAGCTTGATGACAAGGCTTATGCTGCTATTACCATGGCCTTGACTACGGAAATATCTCATAAGTTTAAAGAGTTCAGAGGTGCAAAGGTGTTATGGGATGCATTAGAAACTCAGATCATGGGCAATAAAGACATGAGGGAAAGTAAAAAGGATATGCTGAATCAAGAGTTCAACATGTTTAATCATGTTGTGGGTGAAGCATTGGATGTTCAGATTGTCAGGTTTGTTAAACTGGTAACAAAAATGAAGAGTGTTGGGATTACACTGGAACCAATCATGGTAAACAAAACCTGCTGAACTGACTTCCATATAGTTGGAATCACAACTGTACACTGATTAAAAGAACTAAAGACTTGTATACTCTTTCTCTGACTGACTTAATATCCACTATCAAGTCATATGAGATGGATGATAAGCAGAGAGCTGCAAATCATTTAAGTTCTTTGGGTGCTGATGCAACTGCTCTTTATGCCAAAATGGCTAGTAATCCTAATTACTATGTCAGTTATACCCAGATGTGTCAGCAACAGCAAACTGGAAGTCCAGCATCTTCTGATATTCAACCAGTAATTAACCCTCAAATTCAAATTCCAGCTGTTCAACATTACTCCCCTATCATCCATCAACAAATCCCTCAAACCCTATCTCCACAAAGTGGTCAACATGCTTATGTTGCTACCACTAATCCTACAAAGCAGACAGTCCATATTGCTGAGGAACATCTTGCCCTATTCACTACATTCATGTCAAGCTATGAAGCTTTTATGGCTGGTAGACTCACTGCTCCTAATATCTTGATTGATGATCTTCAACAAGTCAATCCTGATGATGTTGAGGAAAATGACATCAAATACCAAATGGCTATGGTGGTATACAGGGCAAAGAACTTTGCTAGACGTACTGGGAGAAAGATGTTTGGTGTAAACAACTCTAGCAAAATTGGTTTTGACAAATCCAACCTGAGGTGTTACAACTGTGACAAACCAGGTCATTTTTCTAGAGAATGTACAGAACCCAAGTCTGGTCAAGCTGAAGGCCCAAAAAGAATGGTGACTGTTGAGATTGAATCAAAGAAAGATAAAGCTAGTACTTCTGGTGGTAACAAAGCATGGTTTCCCAAACTAATTCTGAATATGATTGGTCAGATCAAATGGAAGCTCTTGATCTGAAATTGTCTATTGCTTTGATTGCCAAGATTGTTACTGAACCTGAAGAGGAGGAGAATCTATTTGCTGAATTTGTTTCTGATGATTTGTTGGAAGGTGTGTTTGGTAAGAAAGAAGAAGAGAAGGAGGAAGTTGAAAAAGAGAAGGAGGAAGTTGAAAAAGAGAAAGAGAAAGTTGAAGAAGAGAAAGAAGAAGTCAAATGTGAAGAGAAAGCTGAGAAGATAGAACAGGAAGAGAAAGTTGCTGAGAAAAGGATAGAAGTTGAAGAGTACATTGTTGAGCCTCCAGTCAAATACCATTGTGAAGATTTAAAGACTGTTGAAGTTGCTCCAGTGGAAGAACAGGTTGTGTCATGAAGGCTTTCATGGTAAAGAAGATTGATGAGTCTGAAGGAGAAACTCAGAACCAAAGGTATATGATGATTTATGCACAAATTCTTGTGTTGAGAAAGTTCAAAGGTATAGAGTTGAAAATGAGAATTTGATAATGGAAGTTGAAAAACTTCAATATCAAGCTCGAAAACATAAGTCAAATGAAAATATTTTTAAAGAAAAACTTGATGGTTTAAATAAAACGCTTTACAACTTACAATTAAATCTTCATGATAAAGAATGTACAAATAATGATTTGACAAATAGAATTAATGAACTCGCCTTAGAAATCAATAGACTCAACAGTGAACTACCTTCGGCTAAATTGACTGTTGAAAAGTTTAACTTTCATCAACTATGGTTGAAGGTATTATCAAGTCACAAATGACGCAGAAGATAAAAGGAGGAAAGTGTGGTGTTGGATTTTCAAACATCGCTCCTCCAATTAATAATGATTATTCATGTTTACCTTCATCGGATGTCATTTCTGATTCTGATATGAGTTATGGGATAGGTTTTTCTCCATCCTCAGACTTAAAACCTTCAGTCAAAGTAAAGTTGATTGTTGATCCTATCACAATAACTAAACCTAAACAATCAACTGAAAATTTTTGTGCAGATAATGTGAAGGTGGATGGTTTGGTTGAAGAGTGGGAGAGTGACTGTGAGAGTGAAACTGAAAGTGAAAGTTTGAAAAATAAGAATGTAAATGATTTCAGATCTGATTGTAATCAAACTTCATCAAGAAATGAAAAGATTATTGATTTGAATGTGCCAAATTAAATATTAAATGTAATTTGAATGAAAACAAAGGGCAAATCAGAAAGCAAAACTTGAAAAGGACTTTAAAAGTAGATTTGTTTCTAAAGGTTTAATTGAAAATGAAGATCATATTTTTAAAGAAACGAATTTTTGATTCTTTAAAAATAAACTTCATCATAATGCTAACCTTGTGAACCAAGATATTTGTAGCCCAGATTTACAAGTGAAAGCTCATTCGTCATCCTTTCTGAAAATTGAAAAACCTGGTCCTTCTCCAGCATCCATTCGCATATCAAAGCCTGGTCCTTCTCCAGCAAATTCTAAGACTGGTCCAATTCCAGCATCATCACTTCCAAAAGTCACAAATGCTAAATCGCATATTACAAATGGTCACAATTCACCAATTTCCTCGAATTTGCAAAAGATGAACAAGCAATTATTAAATGAAGCAAAGATTCGAGAGACTGTGCATAGTGTTAAACCAAAAAGCCAATCTGACTTTGGTTTTTATGACATTTTTATAATTGTCATCCGTAGTTTGTTTTCTACACACAACAAAGAAAATGTTATCAGTGTGGAAACATAAAATTTAGCAAATAATTGTCCTTTTCGACAAAATCATTAAGCAAACAACGATTTCATAATTCTATTGCTCATAATAGAAAAATGTTTTTCACTCGTGGAAAATTTGCAAAACAAATGAAATCAAAAGTTGATAATGCTTATAATGTTGAAAAGCACAAGAATCTGAAAAATGATTTAAAAGATAAAATCAAATTGCAAAGTGTGAATGAAAAGACTGATGTACTAAACAAATATAACAATCTCAAATCTTTTTGTCTAACTGCAACACAGAATGTGCTCAAGTCGTGTTTGACTTGGGTACCAAAAGCTAAGTAAGTTTGTTACTTATGCAGGACAACCGCAAAAGACTATTGAAAGCCTATGGCATGTAGACAGCGGTTGTTCAAGACACATGACTGGGAATTTATCTTTACTACAAGATGTTCAGTCTTATAATGGTGGAAGAGTGATTTTCGCAGGAGACAAAGGAGGACGAATAACTAAGCGTGGTACAGTTACTAATGGTGTCCTTAGTTTTGAAAATGTGAACTTTGTTGAGGAATTAAAAAAACCTGTTAAGTGTGTCTCAAATTTATGACAAATAATATTCTACACACTTCACTAACAAAGAATGCTTAATCTATAAACCGGGTTTTGTTATTCCTGAGGAATGGTTTTGATGAGGACTCCGAGAGACAATGACACATTCTTCTTGATATGCATTGTTCAAATTCTTTGGTAACTGCTTCTTGCTTATTATCCAAAGCCTCGGAGAATGATTCCATGGTACGTGGAAATCATGTCATTGGTTTACCCGAAAAAGAATTTCAATTAAATGAACATTGTTTGTCATGTTCAAAGGGTAAACAACATAAACTTCCTCACAAACCAATTGCACACAACTCAATCGAATCAATCTTACAACTCTTACACATGGATCTTTTCGGTCCAGTAAGTGTTTTAAGTTTGGGTCAAAGATCTTACTGTTTGGTTGTTACTGATGACTTTTCTAGATTTACTGGGTGTTTTTCTTAGCATCTAAGGATGAGACTCCACACCTTTTGATCAAGTTCATTAATTTGGTGGAGAATCAGACGAATAAAAAGGTAAAATGCATCCGAAGTGACAATGGAACAGAGTTTTGCAATCAAACGTTGAACGAGTTTTGTGAATCCAAGGGCATTGCTAGACAATTCAGTGCTGCAGGCACTCCACAACAGAATGGAGTTGCAGAATGAAGGAATAGAACATTAACTAAAGCTGCTAGAACAATGATATCTGCTGCCAAATTACCTCTGTTCTTTTGGGCTGAAGCAGTTAATACTGCATGTTATGTTCAGAATCGTGTTTTGATCAATAAAAGATTCAATATGACTCCTTATGAAATATTTTATTAACATAAACCCAAAGTCAAATATTTTAAAGCCTTTGGTTGTTGTTGTACTTTGTTACATACAACTGAATCAACTTCAAAATTTTCTGAAAAGGCTGATGAATGCTACTTTGTGGGATATGCAGCTAATAAGGTTGCATATCGGGTTTACAATAAAAGAACATGACAAATAATTAAGTCATTTAATATTGATTGGCACAAGCTTAACATAACTGATGCAGGTTCAGCTCCGTCATGGGTTTATGATTATGAATCTTTGTTCATAAATTTTAAAATTTCTAATCCTTCGTCTGCAGATTCTAATTCTCAAGCAATATCTTTGGGAACAAAATCATTGAGGAACTTCCATCTATCATATCTGATGATTCTGCAATTTCTTCATCATCCAAGGCTATTCCCACATCTTCTGTGCAAGTATCTGAAAGTTCTGAGTTATCAGACATTCCTCCAGAACAAATTCACAATCAGGAGCTGGAAGAATCATTGAGTTCACCATTTCTTCATCTTCTTCAGAAACTATGGATACACCAATAGAAGTCATTCAAGTTCCATTTGAAGAATCTCCAGATGTGTCCACTGCTTCTGAAAATCCTATTTCAGATGACACATTTGAAGAAAATATTGTGTATCAGTCTAGAAACTCTGAAGAAGTGAATGCAAATGTTGAACACATCACTAACTTGGACGATGAAATTGTTGCAGATGACATTCCTCAACTGAGAATTCATAAAACTCATCCAACTGAAGCAATCATTGGTCCATTGCATGAAGGAGTCATTACCAGAAGTCGATCAGGATCAATCAACACATGCCTATATGCTTGCTTTCTATCACAAATAGTGCCCAAGAATGTAGAAATGGCACTCAAAGAAAATAGCTAGATAGAAGCAATGCAAGATGAGTTGCTGCAATTTAAGAAGCTAAATGTTTGGCATCTTGTCGAACTTCTAAAGGATAAGCTTCCGATTGGAACAAAATGGATATTCAGAAACAAGACGGATGAAAAGGGTGTTATAGTTTGGAATAAAGCACGTCTTGTGGTGCAGGATTCTATCAAGTTGAAGGATTGGATTATGAAGAAGTGTATGCTCCAGTTGCAAGACTGAAGCAATACGCATATTCTGAGCCTTTGTTTCATACATGAATATCAAGGTGTATCAGATGGATGTTAAAACTGCCTTTTTATACGGAGAAATAAAAGAAGAAACCTATGTTTGTCAACCTCCTGGATTTGAAGACCCAGATCATCCTGATTATGTTTACAAGTTGGATAAGGCATTATATGGTTTATATCAAGCACCTCGTGCTTGGTATGCAACTCTGACTGAACATTTGCTTGCAAATGGTTATTCACGAGGAGCTATTGATCAAACCTTATTCATTCGTAAATCAGACGATGACATCATTCTGGTTCAAATCTATGTCGATGATATCATTTTTGGATCTACGAATGATAGTATGTGCACTGAGTTTGAAGAAGTGATGAAAAAGAAATTGAGATGAGTTCCCTTGGAGAAATTTCATTTTTCTGGGTATCCAAGTTAATTAATCTGAAACTGGTATTCTCATTCATCAAGAAAAATATGTTCAGACTATTCTTGAGAGTACAAGTTTCAAGATTCCAAAGTTGCTCCAACTCCTATGTCTTCTCGTCCTACTCTCACTCCAGATCCATTAGGCGAATCTGTTGATCAACATCTGTACAGATCAATGATTGGTTCTCTAATGTATCTCACTGCAAGCAGGCCGGATATCATGTTCCCTGTTTGTCAGTGTGCCCGCTATCAAAGTGATCCAAAAGAATCACACATAAAAGCTGTCAAGTGGATTTTCAAGTATCTCAAGGGTCAACCCAAACTTGGTCTTTGGTATCCTCGAAATTCTAATTTCAATTATTTGGTTATACTGACAGTGATTATGGTTGGTTGTAATTAGACAGGAAGTCGACTACAAGAGGATGTCAATTCTTGGGTACCGACTCATTTCCTGGCAGTGTAAAAAACAGAACATTGTTTCCACATCCACTGCTGAAGCTGAATATGTGGCTGCATCGAGCTGTTGTTCCCAGCTTGTCTGGATTCAACAACAACTTCTCGATTATGGTCTCAATATTTATGACACACCAATTGGTGTGATAACACGGCAGTTCTGAACATCGTTAAAAATCCCATTCAACATTCCAAAACTAAACACATTGACATCCGCATCCATTTTATCCGTGATTGTTTAATCGAAAACTTATTCATTTAAAACAAGTGCCGTCAACCGAAAACATTGCTGATTTATTTACCAAGGCATTTGATCATTCTCGATTTGATTTCCTTGTGCAATCATTGGGAATGATTAATTTTGGATAAATTGATTTCTTGAATCTTCACAAAAAGATTTTTCACTTTTGTTAATAACAAATAAAATTGCAATTGTTTCTTTTTCTTTAAAAAGACAATCACAATTTTAGGGGGAGAAAATTAGAAAACACGTTGCGAAAAATATTTTGGTTTTAGGGGGAGTCAAAATCAAAGGATTGAAAAAAAAAGAAATTTTCATACTTAAATGAGAAATGATATTACAAAGTTCTAAAAGAGTCTAAGTACTTTCAAAGGCTTAAATACTAATAGACTTGGATTATGATTGATGTGTCGATAGGCTTTGCTTTCAGAAATGAAAGATCATAATTGAGTGATTACACTTGAATTAAAGTGATATGATTTAGTGGGGAACATATCAGGATTCTGTGACAATGTCAAAAATGTTCTAACACAGACTGAGAGTTATAATCTTGTCATACGCAAGCATGTATTTGTTTGATTCAGTGATTATCATAACTATATATATATATAAAAGAGAAAATACAAAAAGACAAAAAGAAATAAAAAAAGACAAAAAGAAAATAGTTGAGCAAATATTTGAGCAAAAAGATGCCAAAAGGCCATATAGGATATAAGATGCCAAGAAGCACAACAAATCAAAAGATATGTCTAAAGACATACATACTATATGGTATATATTTCTATTTTGAGAATATTTTCTGATCATGGAAGGCAAAATCAAAAGATGGGGCATGTAAGTCCGGATGGCCTGTAAGTCCTAAACATCTTGAGAGGGCAGACGTAAGTCCGGATGGCTGTTAGTAAGTCCTTAAACTTGTTAATATTCCGTGATTAAGAGATATTTCTCAGGCTAGTTATGCTCAAATAGTTATATTTTATAAATAACTAAATGGTATCACTGATCAACAATGCATGGTTTAAGTCAATTTGGGGTGACTTGAAATCTCGACAGTGTCTTGAAGGATAATAATATTTTACAGAAGTTCTGATTGTGGGATCCACTGACTTATATTAAATCAATACAAAACATGATATATATCACTCATTATGTTTCTGAGTAAAACCTGAAGTATAAGTTTAGAAAGGACATAATATATTGACAATCAACTTAACCAGTTATTTTAAATAAAAGCCGGACAGAGTCTTAACTTGACAAAGAACTATATGATCTCATTATGAAAATTCTTACAAAACAATTTTGATCAATAAACAAATCTAATCTTGATTCATTCTTTATTTCATTATTCTGTTATTTTGTTATTTTGTGTGTATTGTTTTTCATTTTACTTCTGTTTTGTTTAGGATAAGACAAATAAATAACAGATAAATTTTGAAAATTGAAGATTCATTAAATTAATTGGTCACTTGGTAAATAAAACTTTTTGTTGACATACATAATTGATAATAAATGTTTGTGTAAACACAAAAAATGTTGAAAATCTGAAAACATTAAAAATTCAAAGAGTCAAACACACTCCTGCGAATGGAAGTTGTCGCGTGAAAACAGATGTCGCGCAAAAATAGGGTATGCGAAAGGGTTTCTCGCATACAAATTTGACTTTTAAATATCCCTGGTCAAGGCGACAATTCACTTTTCGCACAAACACCATCCGAAAAACCCTTTCGCCTCACATCCGAAAACTCATTTCGCTTACATTCAAAACTTCGAAACAGAGATCTTTCATTCTTGTTTGTTCTTCTGAAACACCACACTGTTCCATTACATCCATATCATGATTTAAAAGGTATATTTTGAATGTTATGGTTACTAAAGAGATGAAATTCTATGAGAAACTTAACAACTTTAATATAAAATCAAATAAATGGACCTGAAAGTTGAAATTGAAAGATTAAAGGGACATAATCGACTTAGGTGACTGTCATAATAACGTTTGATTGGATAAAAATCGCATTTTTGAAAGATAAATTTGAAATCCGATTAAGCAAAATCGCATCAAATGAACAGGTGCGACAAGGTATTTTCGTGTGATAAATTTTGTCGCGTAAATTTTAATTTCGCATGAAATTTGAAAATTGAATTTCGCTTGAATGTTGACTTTCGCATGAAACTTGATTTCTCAAACATTGAGGTTTTCGCACGAAATGTAACTGTTGCACGAAGGATCTTTCGCACGAAAGGCTTTTCGCAAAAGTAAAATTTTCGCACAAAGTGTATTTTCGTGCAACAAAAACTCATTTGTAAATTTTTTTTAAGTGTTGATACTCAATTTCGTACAAATGGAATTGTCGAATGCACTTTGTCTTCGCGTGATAAGAACTTAGTTGCTGAAAAATTTCTAAGTGTGATACTTGTATTCTCGCTCAACTAAAATGATAATTGTTGAAATTCTCTACGTGTTGAAATTTTTGGTGTATAATTAAGTTATTTCAAATTGTTCTAATCTTGTTTGTTTGTGATAATGCAAATGGCTCAGATGATTTTTAATAAAAATCATAACTGCTTAGCCTATTTAGATGATGTTCCTGAGGGAAAGGAACTTTTCACATCTATGATTGAGGGGCTAAAGAACTCACAAATAGTATATGCCATTTCTGCTGATCCAGCTATTTACTCAGAGCTGATTGATTCTTTCTGGAGTACTGCTGCTCTAGAAAAAGATCAAGCTAGAAACCCAATCATAACTGCAACAGTCAAGGAGAAAAGAGTGATTGTCTCACAGACTATTCTAAACAGAGTTTTACTGTTTGATGACCAAGAGAATGCTCCAACTAGACTGGAAGATGACGTTGTTATTGATTGTCTGACTAGGATGGGATACGAATATAGATATCCAAGTCTGGAAAAGAAGTGGTTGCCACCATACTGGAAGTACTTATTTCATGTGGTAATACACTATCTGAGTAACTTGAAGGCTGGGATGGACAGTCTAAGTGTTGTGTTTGGATCATTACTGGTTTCCCTGGTAGATGATCTTCCTTTTAGCATTTCTGGAGCAATTTTCCAGGCAATGCAAAAGAATGTTACTATAAACCCGGGGAAGAAATTTATTATGTATTCCCGATTTATTCAGTTGATTATCAATGACGCATATCATGAATTTGCTACACTGAGGTCTCCAAAATATGTTGTACAGACCATCAAAAGGAGATATTTACTCATCTTACTGGAGCACGTGGAAACAAGTGCTCAGGAGAAAGTTTTGCTAAGATTGGCAAATTTTCTGAGATAGAAGAAAATGTTAGAAATTTGGAAGGAGAAAATGCTAACACTGAAGAAGCACAGACTGGCACGTCTGCCTCTGATGCTAGAGATGATATTGATGAGGAGATAGAAAGAATGTTTGAGGAGGAGCCAATCAATGAAGGGAGAGTGGAAGGTGAAGTACACATTGCTTCCAGTTCTGAGACAGATAGTGATCAAATTGGGAATGTACCTTACATTCTTCAAAGAGATCAACCTCCTATTACTTCTACTTCTTCCAGGATAAGTACTGATGAGAGAGATTCTGATTATAATCCTGTGGATTCACCTAGTACTTCTATGAGGAGAAAGAGAATGGCTAGGAGAAAAGATTTCTCGGTTAGAAAAGGGGGACGAGGTGAAATTCCAAGAAAACCACGTACTCAGGTGATTATTACTGAAACTGAACAGCCCATTATTTTTGATACTCAAAGATCACCTGAGAAAGAGACGACTGAGGAAGAACATCTAGCTGGTTCAACTGCTACAGCTACTGAGACTGAACCAACTCATGCTTTTGATCCACCTAACGTCTCTGATCCTGTTTTCTCAACTCCACCAAGACAAGAAAATCTGGAGTTTGATGTAGATACTTTTCTAAACACTCCTCCAGATTTCCAAGGAAGAGAAGAATCTACCAGTGCTCCTCACTCTATTACTTTGGAAGAACGAATCAAGAATTTGGAAAAGGAGAGTTATGAAAATCTGAAGGTTATATCTGAGTTGAAAAAGGAAAATGAAGAGAAAACAAAGCTAATTACCATGATTCATCTAGATTCTGCAATCAAGGATACAAGAATAGAAACTCTAGAGCAACAAATGAAGAATATTTTTGACTATTCATCGGGTTTGGAGAGGCAGCTGAACGAGCTGAGAGAGTTTATCTCTCAAACCTATTTCCATCAACCACCAGTTATTCGGTCTACAACTGTGGTTGGTGAGACGAGCAGGCGTTCTCCAAGTCCATCTCCTGCAGAAAATATTCAAGAAAGGGAACAGGTTAACGAAGCTCAAGCTACTAAAGAACTGCTAAGTGTTAGTACTACTGAAGATGTTCTAATTTCATCTGAAGTACCTATCACTGAAGCTTTTACATCTACAGCTTTCGTTGAGCCAGAACATATGATGACTCTTCCTGTTGTTACTGAAGAAGATGATGAAGATTTGATTGATTATGGTGATTCAGAAAATGATGATGATAATGATGATGAGGATGATGATAATGATGATGATGATGATGATGGAGATGATGATGGACATGATGGAGGAAATAATGATGATAATAATGATGATGATGATGGAGGTGATGTTGGAGGCTTATCATCTAATCCAACTGATGATACTAGCACTGAAAATGTCTCAGGACCAAGTGCTAGTAATCCAGAAGGATATGATCCACTGGATCCTGATACTGAAAGTATGTATGAGAAAGAGTTATACTCATTTCAACAATCAACTTCAACTGAAGCTATAGAAGAAAAGTTTGGGTTATTTGATGATGTTGAAGAGCAAAATGAGTATACTGACATTTTTGGGAACAACTTACAGGACTTATTCAAAGATATAGATCTGGAAGAAGGAGAAATTCCTACTGAGTCTGTAAGTGATCCAACTCCTTCTGGTACAATACAAAAGAACTCTACTGGGTAGATTGCTCTATATACCAGAGGAGGATTGCAGTTCAAAGCACCACCACCACCCAAAGAGACTCATTTCTTATTCGTATCAAAGCCGAAAGACAAGTATGGTGAACTTTCTCATGTTATTAGTTGGGCTTATGATGGTGAAAAGAAGATGTATGTAATTAAGAGAAGAAATGGAGAGATTGATTATCTAAAAAGCCCTCAAGATTTTCATACTTTAAGAGCTGCTGATCTTTATTCCATGGGAAAAGCTCCATTCTTCAATGAAAGCAACTATGGAGAAGCTGAATTAATGAGATCAAAGATAAGAAGGGAGATGAGAACTAATTTCAAGGACTTCAAAACTGCAAAGTCAAAGATAATTGATGACTCTTTCAGAATTGATGAAAATACTAAAGCTCCAATGAAAATCAGAGTCTATCAACATCCCAAATACATAAAGAAA